>CAJUYH010010519.1:0-12136 GCA_910591685.1 Galerucella tenella
AAAATATTGTGGTTTAATTTCCCAAAAAATTAAAAAAAGAATGAATAGGTTAAATAAGACTGAAGTTGTGTTTTTGTGGGAACAATGTACAGATACAGGTCTGAAATTTGTGTTATTTTCAGGATAAAATGTCTGTTTTTTATTATTGGCAATACCAAGTTTATTTTTGAAAATTATGAAAAGAAAGGCAAAGTAAAATTCGACAGAACAAAAAAAAAATAATGCATCTGGTCTGTTGATGATAAATATGGTGGAAAAATTCCGCAAGAATATTTCTATTATTGAAAACTATGATCAGGATACATGGAGTCCAAGTATGATGATATGGAAACTACAAAATATAGAAGATCGGGTATTATTCCCATATCCCCACAAAAATATCTAAAATATAAAATAAGAAAGTATTCATATACCAAAATAGTATACCAGCATGAATCGTATCAACCTTGTTCGTAATACAATCAGTAACAATTTTTCATTTCATGATAAGTAAATTTTTGTTGACTAGTGTAATTAATAGCGATTAAAGCTCGACAAGGTCATTGTATTAGTTGTGCATACTGTGAAAAATTCTATCACGTCGTGATACATCATCTTACATTCAACATCATGTATGTGACTATTTCGAAACAAGAATTTTGAAAGGCATCAGCAAAAACTTATTCTTACCAGTCTCGCATATGTCAAGAACATTGAACTTGATTTTATTATGATTCATTGCATCTAATTTTTTATACATTTAACAAAGGACATTGTTAGATTAAAACTTTTGTTGTTGACACTGATTGTTGCTTATAATTAAAAATAATGTTTTAGGAAATGAATGGATTGAGATAGTAAATATAAAATTATCAAATATTTTTTTTTCGTATCATTTTCAACTAATCAGAACGATCCATTTAGTTCAGTTACCTCGTATAATATCGATAATACCTGATTATACATAAGGTTTGTTCCCGTAGCAAGTTCCTAACTGTTAAGGACATATTGAGTCTGCGCAGTATCAAAATAACGTTGCAGCAGAGCCTGAACTCTGATACTCCGCAGACTCAATATGTCTATAACAGTTAGGAACAAACCTATAGATATATTATACTCTATCAATCGAAAATTTTACGATACTTTAATTTCCATAGTAAAAACATCGACATCAATAAACAACACACAATAGATATTTACGTAATTAGTTATGAAAAGAGCGATATTGTTCAACAAGCGTAATATTTGCCAAAACGAGCGCTAGCGAGTTCTGCAAATTACGCGTGTTGAACAATGTCCCTCTCTTCATAACGTGTTTACGTACAACGTTTTATCTAATTCCGCGCTTTCATAAATATTCAATAAAATCTTCAATTACAATGATAATATTGAAGTGGAATCTCAAATGGTGTTAGAAGTATTGTTACTATGATGTATTTACCCAGAAAATTGACTTACTTTAAATAACTGTGTCCTGAATAATGTTTCCAATGTTTATAAATCTCAAAATACTATTGAATTAAAATAATGGGTTAATTGTACAGTTTAAATGATGAAATAATTGTCAGTTTTGACAGTACCTACCTAATTAATGAATTATTCTTTGAAACTCATGTGGTATCTCTATGTTGAAACATAAACAGTTACGTAAAGTTTTTACATAACTACTTTTCATAACTGATATATGAAGGTTATGAAAAATGTGACGTTACCTAACGTCAAGGAGTAACGTAAAGTATCACATTTGATAGCGGAATTAGATAAACTAACATTACCGTCAAATTCTGACATTTATCAAAAATGAGTCGATTTGGAATGTAATTTCCATTGTACCAATTTGTATCTATAGTATATTAAGTATTAAGAACGATAAGGGTTGTTTACCGGTCGACAGCAATTTTGCTGGAGACCGGTATTACCCTTAACGTTCGAGATGCTTATACCATTTTTTGCGCGATCGTATCCAGTGAAATAAATTTCGAATAAAATAATTTAAATTTCTTCGAAATGAACGAAATGTCAAAAGTGACATTTATACTTCTCAGCAGTTTAAAATATAATTTGCATTTTGGTGAAATTGTTTTCATGCTATTTATTACCTTTTATACTGTCCTGTTCTGTTAATTAAAAAATATAGATTTTCTTATTTTTTTTTGTTCCTTTTGTGTAATGAATGAAGTGATTTAGGACCACTTATATGTATGTAGGGCTAAGACGTCGGTAAGTAATTTACTTACCGACGTGTTAAACTTAGAAACCAGTAAACACAACCTACCGTCCTGACAACCAATGCTGTAAATAAACAAAAAAGATCGATCGCGCAAAAAATTAATAAATTGTTTATATTTACTCAAGAAATAATCGTATCAAATACAATACATACTTCAAAATAAATACGGTTATACACCTCAAACTTCCTTCATAATTACAAATCGTGTCAGTTTGACAGAATATTTAAACTGTCAAACTGACACTTTTTGTAATTATGCAACAAGTTATAGATGTATAGTATAACCTGATTATTTTAAGGCACCCACTTATTGTATCACTACTGATAAATTAACTCCAATGTTAAAATGTCATATACCTCGGACGTCACTTTTACACAATGACAATGAGTCGCAAATTTGGTTACTTATAATTTCACAGCAATAAGCGTGACGATAGATTTTGAAATACTCTACCGTCATGTGGGTACACATTCACTATTTACGAAAAAACCTTTATTTCGGTAATAAACTCAAGTTTAAGGAAGTTTGAAGCCATTTTACTGATATTCTTTAAATAGTGCGCGAAAACAGCTCGCAGGTGTCATGGCATCGGCTCTGACGTCACGCCGAGGTAAACATGTCATTGTGTCTATGCGTAGCGAAGAAAGTAAACAAAACATTAAATAAATTCGTGTCATAAAAATGAATTCCAAAGTTTATAAGTGGTGTGCAGTACCGCAGTGTAAAAACACATCAATGAGAACACCCAACAAAGTGTTTGTACATGTTCCAAACAAGAAAATGATAGATAAGAGATAAGTGGTTGAAGCTCGCAAGGCGAAACCCGAACGACGTAGTCACGAATTGGCTACTTTATTTCTGTGAAGACCACTTGTGAGTATGTTATCCTATTATATTTATAGGTATTTCTCAAATTTAAAACGTTTGTTTGACGTGAAATAGTTGAAATATTGAGGCTATGAAATATCTAATTTATTGAGGTTATGTTTGTTTTGGTCTTGTCTATAATTCTTATTATCAATTTCAATGGTTTATTTTTCTTTTTGCAGTTGCCAGATGATATGGAAAATTATATGCAGTATCATGTGATGGGGTCAGTATCACAAGTACGTATGAAACCAGGGTGTATGCCCCATCAATTTATATGCAAACCTATGAAAGTTAAATAAACTCGCATGAGCTTAAAACTAGTATGATTATATCTAAGTTGGTTGTATCTAGGATGAAGATAAATACAAAATACACTTACAAGGAAGTTTTCACGTTTCTAAACTCAGACGAGCAAAATTCTTGATTTGTTGCGAGGAAATCGCCCAACATCATTATATCAATCCTGGGCAAATTTGAGCTATTTGCCTTAACAAAGCTTGGTTTCATTGTTATAGTAGAGTGGGGACGATAAATCACACGTAAAATAATAAAAGATCAATCCAAATGCGTAATCAGTAGTATTCACAACAACAAAACACAGAAAATGAGTGTATTAGTGTATTGAGTATTGACTGACAGCGGTGTTTACCTAAGCGTGATGTCATGCGCTGTGATTGGTGTTTCAGTCAAAATGGCCGATTGCAGTATTTTTGTTTCATTTTATTGAAAATGTTAATAATCTAAATTTTTTCAAATAAAACTGAAGCAGTGTTTTGAATTTTTTTGATATGAACATTCCCCTAAAACCATTATATCGACGATTTTTTGATACTGTCGTCATGCCTATTAAAATGGACAGACGAACAGTCAAGCCAAATGAATAAACTTAGTATGAAAAGCAAGGAAACTGTCATTCGAATCGAAATGCCTAGAGTTTCTGCAAGTAAACAGTCATGTTGGCGTTTATGAGAAAATTAGTTATAATATTTGTGGTTTCGTCGAAATTAGATAAAATCTAAAGGCGGCGCCAGACATGCGGCATTCGGCGAGTACCGAGCGACTGCTCGCCAAGTAGCAAGTGTGTGGACGGGTTCATCACTACTTGCCGATGACCAATTTTATTATTTGTGCAGTGCTCGCGTAGTTCCCGTTGTGTGTCGGTCTTTCGAAGCAACATCAAAGGAAACGAGTATTGGCCGTATAACGCTCTGAATCCGCATCCACATATGGCGAATATCTGGTTTAGGTGCTTGTCATTTGCCGAGTAACTCAACTACTTGCCACTCTGCGAGCAGTCGTTCGGTACTCGCCGAATGCCGCATGTCTGGCGCCGCCTTAATATGAAACACGTTATGAAATGCTTTCTTGTGTTACTCGTGTCATGTTTCGGTAACTCGCTCGCTCCGCTCGTTCATCCCGCAAACATTCCACTTGTTACACAAAATGACGCATTTCATAACTGGTTGCATAAATAGCTTTTGTCATATAAATGTCAAATTAATTAAATACCAAATCATTAGATCTGAATTTTTTATTGAAAAAAAACAACAAGCATGTGATAATGAATGTATTACAACAACGTTTATGTGAATAATGTATACATTTTTATTTACACTTGGATTCATAATCATTAGATAGCATTTGTTGCAGTATAAAAATGTCACTGAAACTAAAAAAATTATAATAAGACATGACATTAAGCTTGTTAGTAGTTGTCGATTTAATTATTTTATCAACAAAGCTGTTTGTTTGTTTCTTGAACCCCATAACCAACGTTTAGCAATCAATTTATGAACAGTCCTACTTTGAAGCTATTGATTAATCAACTTTATTGTATACAGTATGATCCAAATGGGGGGATTATTTCGTAAGCCGGTGTTTTTTGGAAGACTATTTCACTAGAGTAAATTGATAACTGACAAAATTTGAAGGTTTTGAACTGGCAATTTTTTGTCTTGTCGCGGCAATTTTTTGACGTTTAATATATCAAATCTATGTGTATAAAATTCTATCACTCTGTGATAAAATTCAATATAAAATCTTTGTTAGTTTATGGTTTTAAATGAAACTAACTGTTTTTAAACGACTCCACAATATATTTGTAAAAATCTGTAAATTGCAAGTAAATTGACAATTGTTTCGATATAAATATCATCATCAGAATGACAGAAGTTACTTTTGTTAGCATGGCGTGGATATAAAGCTGCTAATTGAGATATTAATTACTTTAAAAAAGAATATGATAATAAAGGTAATTCTACTGGCAGGGTAAAATATAATCCAATCTTTTCCAAAACGACACAAGGAGGATCAAAAGCTTTATCTGACAGTAAGTGGCTGGTAAGAAATAATGCTAACAATTTGTGTCCCGTTCGTTTATTTTTAAAAATTATTGAAAAAAGAGAATCCAATCCTTACGTAACAACAACAAGATTATTTTTAACAGTACATCCAAATTGGGAGAAAGGAATATGGTACAAAAATTCACCATTGGGAATTAATACAATTTCGAAGTAGACGAAAATATCGGCAGAATCAATTGGTATAGACACAAAAAAAATAAAAATAACCAATCATTCACATAGAGCTTCTGCAATATCTGCATTAGCAAAAGAAGGAGTTGGTGAACAAGAAGTAATTAAGCTTACAGAACATTCTTCTGCCAATCTTTGAAACCATATTTACAATTAAATGAAGAACACCATTTCCAACTTATACAGAACCTTCGAGAAAATAAAAATAAAGAAAAGGAATCCTCAGTTCTAACTTAAATTCATCACTGGTTATCATGCAAAACAATCCCCAAAATAATGCTACAACGTACAATTATAATAATTGTACTTTTTACATAAATAGGTAATTTTTTTTTCGTAATGTTATTATTTTTTTGGCTTCGTATAATTGGAGTTTGCAATAAATAAAATGTTTAAACATATGATTTTTTAGTTTTTCTCTCGTGAAATAGTCATGTCGAATACCATTCAATTAAAAATTTTGTAAGGTAAAATTTTTCTCTTGTATTCAAGTTTGTTGCTTTTAGGTAATTTTGCTTATGACATTTAATCCAAAACCACTCACCTGACGGCTCGTGGTTTTGTTAAAAATGTCATTCGCAAAATTGCCAAGCAACAAACTTTCATGACAATCGAAAAATTTAGCCGACAAAATTTTAACTCTCGTGGTATTATATATGATAAAAGAAAAGTTCGAGTGTTTTTTGGCAAGATAAATTAACGACAGAATATATGGATGAACAACAACAATAATAAATTATAAACAAATGTTTTTTTCGGTTCGGACAGTTTTTTCTGCAAATATGGCCCGTTCTAGGAAGAAAACGTCTTTTTTGCGCGATCGATCTTTGTTGTTCATTTACAGCATCGGTTGTCAGGACGGTAGGTTGGGTTTACCGGTTTCTAACACGTCGGTAAGTAATTTACTTACCGACTTCTGAACCCTGCCCTATATATATTTAAATGGTCCTAAATAATATATTACTTCATTCATTACACAAAAGGAACAAAAAAATAAGTAGATTTATATTTTTTTAATGAACAGAACCGAACAGAACAATGTAAAAAGTAATAAATAGCCAAAACAATTTCACCAAAATGCAAATTATATTTCAAACTGATCGAGAAGTATAAATGTCACTTTTGACATTTCGTTCATTTCGAAGAAATTTAAATTATTTTATTCGGAATTTATTTCAATACGATCGCGCAAAAAATGGTATAAGCATCTCGAACGTTAAGGGTAATACCTACCGGTCTCAAGCAAAATTGGAGGTTTCGCTACGCTCAGCCTCCAAACATTGCTGTCGACCGGTAAACAACCCTTACCGTTCTTATTACTTAATATACTATTGTCATTTGTCCGTATAGGGCTTATTTAAAAAGTTATAAATTTTTGAAATTCAAAAAATAAACGATTTTTACTAACTTTCGATGTTAATGACTTTAGACCTACTGAACATTTTTCAAGATTGAAAAATCCCACACAGGATAGATCCATTATATCCATCTGTTCTTCGAAGGCACTACATACACAACTACCTTTGGAGAATCAGTTCACTTGTCCTCACCATGCAAAATAAATACTGACAAGCGTGACAGTGAGGAAAAGCATCATTAAACGTGCGTGATGAACGATTTTTTTCATTATTTTGATTTAAAAAATTGAAAACTTTTATATTAATATAACCGTTGTTGTAGGAAAATAAATGTACCTAAGCGTTCATGTTTCAAAGCCATTTAAGAAACTGACAATAAATGACATGAACAAACATTTTTCTGCGCAAGCGCCCATTTTTGGTACGCTGAATAAACATGTATAGATGGTTAACTGTATAAACCCTCACTTCGTGGAATCTACTCATCATATGGTTTTAAATGAAACTAACTGTTTTTAAAAATGACTCCACAATATATTTGTAAAAATAGGTAAATTGCAAGTAAATTGACAATTGTTTCGATATAAATATCATCATCAGAATATAATAATAATATACTCAATGACTATGGATGTATTTCTAAATACTCAATTCAAAATTCCATAGAACTAATCAAAAAATTGAAAACATACAACTTACAAGGAAACTCTAAACTCATTTCATTTGATGTTACCAATATGTTCTCTAAAATTCCGCCAAAAGAGTGCATAACCCTTGTAAGAAAGTTGCTAGAGGATAAAAACATCCATCCGGGAATAATATCAGACATACTTAATTTATTTGACTTTTGTATTAATCAGAACTATTTCACTTTTGATAGTAAGGTATATATTCAAAATGAAGGTTTACCAATGGGAAGCCCTATATCACCAATTTTGGCAAACATTTTTATGGACAGTTTGGAAAGAAAGATCTTTGAATGTAATATTTCAAAAAATATTTTATTTTGGTATAGGTATGTAGATGACATATTAGCGTGTTTTGTAGGTAGTGAACGACAATTAAATATGTTTTTCAATTATATTAATAATTTACACCCAAAAATTAAATTCACACTAGAAGTTGAAGAAAATAACTCAATTAATTTTCTTGATTTAAAAATTCAAAAAGTCAATAATGTACTGGACTTTTCAATTTACAGAAAACCAACACATACTGATGTGACTATACCATATGATTCCAACCACCCCATGTCACATAAACTAGCAGCATACAATTCGATGATTCATAGAGCATTTTCGGTTCCTATGAACAAATTTAATTTTGATAGAGAAATTAATACAATTAAACAAATAGCCACATCCAATGGTTATCCTTTACATTTAATAAATAAATTACTTAATAAAAAAGAGAAAAAGATGGCGTTACAACTAATATTTCCTAAACAAACTAAAGAAGTAACAAATTACAAAACCATCACTTATGCTGGTAATATTTCCAATAATATTTCAAAGATAATATCTTCAGCAACAAATACAACAATTTCTTTTCAAACAGAAAACAATGTAGGTAGAAATTTGCTAAATGTAAAAACAAAAATAACCCCATTAAGAAAATCTGGGATATACAAACTTAAATGTCCGGATTGTAATGCTGTCTATCTTGGTCAAACCAGTCGTAATTTTGAAATTAGGTACAATGAACACTTACGAGCATACAGATTAAAACAACCAGATAAATCACATTATGCAAAACACCTACTTGACACTAAACATTCAGTAACACCTAACACAGAACCAGAAATACTACATGTTTGTGATAAGAAGCAATTACTGGACTTCCTCGAAGAATTAGAAATTAGAAGACACTTAACAGACCCACAATATGAAGTCCTCAATGAACAGCTGAATCTAGGAAGTTCTCCATTATTAAACTGTCTTCTTAAGTAATAATTGTAAAGATCAGCAGATATAGTTTTCCTGGTTTCCTATATCATTGCACAGTTATACTGATCTTAAATGGGACAAAGATATCCAGAATATCCCCATAGGGCTAATAATATCAAAGCTAGTATTTGTAAAATCTTCTTCTTTTTTCTATTCATATATATTAAGTCAATCACTAGATAGGGCACTATTTGGACTAGCCAAATATATATCAAGTATACATCATGTCAAAAGTAACTTCTGTCATTCTGATGATGATATTTATATCGAAACAATTGTCAATTTACTTGCAATTTACACATTTTTACAAATATATTGTGGAGTCATTTTTAAAAACAGTTAGTTTCATTTAAAACCATATGATGTATAGATGGTGTTATCAGTGAGATATAATGAAAAACAGAACGTTGGTACTTTATTTATTTACAACTGTCACATAACGGGTACGATTTGACACTATTTTCAGTGTCATTATGAGGTATATTACCGCACTAATGCGTTTTTGAATACATTACCGCACTAGTGCGATAATAAGAATCTAAAAACATAGTAATACCAGAATTAAATATTTAAAATAACACAGGAAGCTGCATTTTCAATATACGAAGGGAGATTGTCTTAGCATGAACTTATTTTTATAGATTTTTGTTCATTCAACTTTGACAATTTGTAACCAATTTATTTTATTTCCACAGCTTTGTTTGTCTTTGCTGCTATGGTCACAAAATATGATCTTATGTTTGCAGTCAACATTATAGTCTGTACAGAAAGTACGAGGAGTAATAAACCCTAATTAAGTATGCAAAACCTTTACAGGGAGCACCATGAAATTTTTGATAAATCTCTTACATTAAATTATAGACCTAACACGAAATATTCCATTTCGCATTTGTTGCCCACAAGTCGTTGGCGTAAAGCAGAGCTTTTGGAGTGGCTTATTTCGAAAAATATCAAGTTTCCAAAAGATCCACTAAGGAAAGAACTTTACAGAATTGCAAAAATGAACAAGAATAAATACAAAACCTACATTGTAGAAGAAATGGCTTCTTCTCGTGGTATATCAGTTCTTCGACTTCCCCCTTATCATTGTGAACTTAATCCCATAGAATTAATATGGGCTCAGGTAAAGGGGGAAGTTGGAAAAAAAATACTACTTTTAAAATAAACGATGTTGTGAAATTGTTTGAGAGTGCTGTAAGTCATGTTAGTAAGGAAAATTGGACAAACTGTATCGAGCATGTTATCAAAGTAGAGGCAAATATGTTGAAAATTGACAATATTTGTGATGATTTAATCGACCCTATTATTATTAATGTCAACAACGATTCTTCCTCTTCCGAGATTTATCAAAAATTTCATGGTGCTCCTTGTAAAGGTTTTGCATACTTAATTAGGGTTTATTACTCCTCGTACTTTTTGTACATACTTTAGTTTTTCAATTCGCTTGAAAAATATGCCACTAGGACATTTTCGGAGTATTTTGTTATCTTATTCTCCCTACACCATTCTTTAAAAATATTGTTTTTTTTTTCGTAAATACTCATGGATTTTTGGGGCAGTAAATCATTCGCAGCATTCTGTGCCACATCTAATATATTTGGTGGTGTATTTGACAAGTACTCTGAGAGATCGTCAGAGGAATCCATCTTTATTTTTATAATAATCTAAAATAACATCATAGTTTTCTAAAAATATTCAATTCTTAAATATAAAATACAATTGCTTACCCTAGATATAGTCGGAAGATCTCAATTTAAATTTTAAATGTCAGATTCAATTCACAAAGAAATGTCAGTCACTCACCGCCAACTTATACCTATTCACCGTATTATTTCCAGTACTCAATAATTATTTAACAATAATTATTAGGTTACTTTACCGAATTCTATAGGTTTCTATCTCCAATTTATGAAAAAAACTTAGATTTAATATCCGTTTATTATACCTATATTTTTATAAGACTAGATATCTATAACTATATACATATTGGAATTTTTTCTTCACTCACTAGTGCGTAAAGTAAAACTCTTTACGCACTTGTGCGTAAAATAAAGTTTTACGCACCCGAAAATGTGTCTAAAGTACGTACTTTACACACGGTAGTAAAAAAATAATTTTTGGTCTAGTCCTGCGTATTTAGTCTTGGTCTTGCATAGTCGGTCTTGGTATTAGTCTTGTTTTTGTTTATTCTGTCTTGGTCTTGGTCTTGCGAGTCGAAGAATGGTTTTGGTCTCGGTCTTGGTCTTGCTTTTTTGCAAGACCAAGACCAATTTTGCTCATTACTACTACACATCCTGAGCCTTCTTACGTTTTTGAGCCATCTGTATGTATGCGTATTGCATATGCAACATCTGGTTCTGTGTTCTGTTTTATTTGTATTTTGTAGGGTTTATTTAAACACAAACCTGGTTTCAATTGCATCATTGGCTGCCTGCAGCAGAGGTAGCGCAGATGGTTGAATAGATATTTGGAAGAAAGTTTTCTATTTGAAAATTTGAGGTCGAAAGTTGAAAAAGCGATCTGACGAAGCGCTCGTTAAAAAATATCGAGATTTTTCCATATAACCTCCGTTTCATGAAACATTTCACAATAGCACTTAAATCAATCATCCTGTACTCAAAAGAATCGAAATTCTTACGAAAACATATAAATATTATTTATTTGAAGGAAAGTAAGTGAACCAATCAGATTAATCGCTGAACACTTCAAACGTAGAACACACAAAAAAAGAAATAGAGTCGAAAGCATTATTTTTTTTAACTCATATCGCATTCTCATAAAAATTATGATGCTTTTAGACGTCTTATTGTACGGTCAAGATCGGTGGGTGATAAATGATCTTAAAAAAAACGAGAGAAACTCAAAAGTGCATTAAAAAACTCCCATTCACAGTATCATTATCACGTATCCCTGACAACTAGTCAGAGATGAAAAAGAAATTCAGGTGAAAATAAAACGACAGCGATGGACGTTGCTAACTAAAGAGGTCAGAGATGGATTACGTTACCGCGTCACAAGAAAGCCTTTCTTAAAATTCGTTTGGTAAACGACTATTAAAATATAATTTTATCTTCGGCTATAATTTTATTTATTCTTAAAAATTTGACGGTTCTCGATTGTGTGAATAACTAATTATACGGTATCCACCAAAATAAACAGTACCGAATCAGAGAGTGCTGTGGAGTTGTTTATGTAATATGGATTTGTCATATTTGACT
>CAJUYH010010520.1:8789-20924 GCA_910591685.1 Galerucella tenella
TTATTTTGGCGAAAAATCCAAAACTCTAAAATCTTCAACCTTGTGGTCACAATATTCGATGCTTCGAAGCACTTTGCAAGTAAAAAATGATATTAACATCAGTAAATACACTAAACTGATTGCATTTTTGAAGTTAGAAGCAGTGGGTTATAAAGCAAAGAAATCACAAACATTCTCAATAAATAAAAATAATAAGTAATTGTTACATGTTTTCAACATCACATTCTAATAAAGTGTACTTTTAATGTTTTTTTAATTATTTGCTTGAAAATAAGGTGATCGTAGAAAAAATCATGTGTGCAATTCGAGCAGAAAGTGCGTTGCCGCTTTCGGCAGATTGCCCGCGCTCCGCTACGCGTCGCGCGTTGATATATGGGTACCATATACCTTCAGTTAGGAGGTGAAATATTGACTTTGTCCACGACCACCTAATAATAAGTCAATATTTTACCTCCTAACTAAAGGTATATGGTACCCATATATCAACTGTCGTGAATTATGGTTCATAATACACTGTAGTGTATTATGGTTCATAATTCACGACTAGAGATGGGGGTACAATATGGAATAAACTATTAAATCTGTGTATTTTGTTCAGGAAATTTGTTTTTGACATATATCGTATCTATAAAATATTGTAATTTTTAGTATTGATACTTTTCATAACGATATTTTCTAATATTAAGTATTTTGAAACAATATATTTATAACGGTACGTTGTATTGATACTTTCTACAGTATCGCCCATCTCTATATATGTCAAATTATTTGAAGTAGCTGCCACAACATTTTGAGGTTAGTAATATGCCAAATCGCTACTGACTTTTATTTATTAATAAATAAATTAAGTGTCGTGGACAAAGTATAGTATTCTACTCGCAATTTATGGCCATAATTCACTTGGGTGACTTGCGCCACTCGCCTGCGGCTCGTGACGCAAACGTCACCCATCGTGAATTATGGCTATCATAAATTGCTCGTTTAATAATATACTATATTATTAGGTGGTCGTGGACAAAGGAATCTTTTCTTCTCGCTTATTTCATTAAATTTGGTGAAGTTACCAGATAATACTATACTATTAAAATTATTAACCATTTTGATCGACAATTTGATGGAATAGGGAAGATCCTTTTTTTGCTTTAGAGCGTAAAGTAACAATCCTCGGCATTTGTCGACTTTACGATTTCATTGGAATAATATGGTGATTAGTCCCAAGCTAACGTCCAGCACAACTAAACAGCATCTGCACTCACTGCACTGCCAAAAGTTTACAGAGTGTACAGAGTAGTCGATCGTGTCAGTGCATGTTTAACTACTGTGTAAATATTAACATGGAGTTCTGCAAAAGGTAGTTTTGAACTTCGCAAGATAAGCGAGCCGATATAATATGACACTTACTGAGTTTATGTATATTATACGTGTATTATCGCTTGACCCCTTTTTTGCTTGGGGAAAAATCATTGGAATAAACTCCGCATTCTTGTATGCTCATTGTTGGGGAAACATTCTAACTGTTTTTCTCACACGTACTCTGTCTGTGGAATTGAAAAAGTTTATAACTGTCTTATTCTTCTAATGTTTCCAAACTGCTTCAAGTCAAGAATGAAAAAAGTAAAAAATATAGAACTGGTGTGATAAAAAGTTTTTTGCGATATATTAAAAATATTTTACTTTCACTAAGATCACACTTAACATACAAACGCGGATAAAAAACTTTGAGAAGTATAAAAGCAACAAAATTTGATAATATTTTATGTTTTTTTTCAGGAGAAATGGTAATTTCCAGTTCGAAGTTCGACGTTCAGGCATCCAGCAAATCCCCATTTCACGTGAAAATGAGTGTGATCGTAAGAAATCTACAAAGAGAAGATGCTGGTTCGTATCGTTGTATCGCCAAAAACTCTCTGGGAGAAGTGGAAAGTAATATTCGGCTCTACGGTGAGATGTTTTTTTTACATTCCATAGTTAAGCCGCAAATATGGAAAACGATTTTTTTCATTATAAAATAAACGGAAGAAATATGGCAGCTTTGTAGTAAACTACACAACCGACTAAGTCTCTTAAACTTAAGGAAACTTTTCGATAAATATTAACACATTAAACGATTTCAACTCACATTGATCGTAGTTTTGGAAATAAATTCAGTAACTGATGGCGTATGTACAGTTTTAAGTAATAATCCCGTTTAACTAAACTAGTTTGAATAGTTAAAGGCACTAATATTTCCTTGGTACACTCTGAAAAAGATTTTCTTGAATAAAAGAAAATTTTTTTAGGATAAACAAATCTGAAGTTTGAATAGAGTCAACCAAACAGAGGTGTTAAGTTAAAATTTCGGTTTGTTTAAAATTTCAAACAAGAGTTTGGGATCATTCAAACTAATTGTAGTGTTATATTAACATTCAGGTGATTAGATTTGAGGAAATTATATCTTCAATCCAAACTCCAAGCTGTTTACTTCAAACAATTAATATTTTAATATAAACAA
This sequence comes from Galerucella tenella, assembly GCA_910591685.1. Lineage (NCBI taxonomy): Eukaryota > Metazoa > Arthropoda > Insecta > Coleoptera > Chrysomelidae > Galerucella > Galerucella tenella. Next base: position 11,281 of record CAJUYH010010520.1, read on the forward strand.
TTAATTTCTTCAAAACGTTATGACCATCTCTTGTTTTGAAACTTGAGTTGTTTATTTTAAACAACTACAAGTTCAAACGAAACAATACATTTTTTAAAACTTCAAAATAATTTCTTTTGTGCAAACTCGAGTTGTTTAGTTTAATTGATGTAAATCAAATAATCCTTTTATTATGTATTTTTATAATGAGTCATATTAAAGAGTGTTTGTGCAGCATTGACAAAGTTCTACAAAACTAAAACCAAATTTGAAAAGTCTAGATTGCTGAAAAGGTAATTTGTGAAAAGTCTTGCTATATGTTCAAACATATTTATTGAAGAATTATATAACACAAACATAGAATCATTGATTTTGAGGACTACTACTACTTGAAAACACGTGTCAAAATATACAAAACTCAAAAATTACCTACATAGAGACGAATTCAAGGATTTATCTATAAGTAGACAACTAACCCGGTTAGTTTTGTACTGGAATACTATGTTTGCCTCTCAAAACACAAATATATACATAGCAGCAAAACACACCCTTAGGTGGGACAATTCACACACATCCAGTAAATCCATAACTTGGCCACAGGTTAATGATGAGATCTTTTTTAATCTGTGACTTGGCAGTAAATGTTCAACTTCAAAATATAACCGTTGTATGCATACAATCCATACAAAACACCATAATATAAAGAAATTGAACTTTTAACGGGTTTTGTCTCTGATCGTATGCATACGATACCTACGGTCCACGATATAAACACACCGAGCACAGCACACACCCCACACCGAGAGACAAGGGCCGAGTACCTACTTACTTATTATCTGCAGTCCAACTACTACTATGACGAAACGAGAGAGGTGAGGTTTTCACGTTTCAATGCTCGTAATTGGGTGTTTAACTTCTTTAAAACAAAGAATTCAGAAATGTTTTTCAATTTCAAAGAAATATATTCTTTGAAACAATTATATGCAACAATGTAGAATAACATTATGGCATCTATACTTTCAAAGCAATGATTCATTATCTATAAGAATTTTATATTTGGATTTAAACAAATTTATATATTTTTAACAAATATTTCCTTTATATTTAATAATTGCCATATTTGAAAGAAATAAATCTGAACTTTAATTTCAAACAATTCATAATCTATATTTAAACAGTTCAAATTTCTTCATTCAAAACCTATTGCTTTGAGTTAAACAACATTTGTTATTATTATAAAATTTTTATTAAATAAATGTAATTGTTCAATTCAACCCAACCGTTTTCAGCGTAAATGAATATTCTTTAAGTTAAATAACTGCAATATGTGGAAGAGAGTTATCCAAATAGTAATTGCAAACAATTTGAATTTCTTAATTGAACACCCAATTATTTTGCATTTATTACAAATTGTTAATTCTAAACAAATCATTTTCAAACAAATACGTTTACTTCAACCAAACAATCCTTTTTCAGAGTGTATGCACCGAATGAAGCTCAGTTATATGTGGAAGAAGCTTGACTACAACGAAAAATGTAGCCCTGCGTGATAAGTTTTTTACTATAAACCCACCATTTTTATTGCTATCACCACAGTTTATAGTGGAAGGGGTAACGGGCAAATTAGGTGGAATTTTTGGCAAATTAGGTGGAATTTTTTGTTTAGGTATAGATTTTTTTGGGAATTCCACGATACACTCATTCACGGTATGTTCTTGCGCTTGTAGCTGACAGCGTGTGACGTCATGTGGGAATCTCAATCAGTATTGTACAATTCTAAATATATGGGAAATGTTTGTGTTCAATTTTCATGCATATTGCATAACGCAGCAACGTAACTTAACGTAACGTTACGGTCAGATCTTTTGCGCATTACCCCTGTCGCTTCGCTCCAACCTAACGTGAAGAGCTGAAGTTCTAATAACATCAATAACAGTAAATTAGTAGGTAATAGGATTCCAAATAAACAAGTCAAATCGAGTAAAATTGAAATTGAAACTAACAACACCTTGTATGGCATGAAAATACAATGAATGGAAAGACTGGAGATAGGTGGGTGTAAATTTCTGGTTCCCATGTGACGTGACTGCGCGGCTCGGACGCAGTTTGAAGTAGAAATCAGCATACCGTGAGTAAGTGTATCGTGGAGAACATCATTTTGCACTGTCTCCATACAGGAAAAGCTTCAGCAGCTCTGAACTATCAACTAATAGTTTCGGGCTGCTGATATTTTCATAGGGAGAAAAGTATAACTTTCTTTCTGAAATGAGAAAAAAAAGTCTGTATTTTCCAAAAGGGAAGAAGAAAGATAAATTTACTGAAATGGCTCATTGTCAGATATAATGACTACGATAGTATTATAGATCACGGATTCAATTCCGGTGAAATGTACATTAATACCCCAATTAATATCTATCAAAATGTTCATGAAATAATTTCTATTACGACAAGCAATATTTGAAATGTTGATTATCGTTTGCGACTCCAGATCATTTATTTTTTCATGCAATTGATACAAAGTTAGGTTTAGTGGCTCCCGTCACGTAACCAACTAATGAAGTATTTATGAAAACGTAACGACTGTTGATAACTTGAAATTGTTCAGTCGTTTTCCGTAATGGTCCGAATCCGTGATGCCAAATCTCACAGGCTTACAGAATGAATTTTTATTATACTTCCAAGGAAACAAACCTCCAAGGGCTTGGGATTTTATGGATGCTTTTTTACTTTGAAGCAGCTTTTTCACAGGCAAGATTCCAAGTTGTCAAATTTTTTTCAGGGTTAACTGAACTTTGTTTAGTGCATACCAAGGCAACATCAATGGCCTTCAATTATATAATAGGCCAGCCGGTATGGGTCATAGTTATCTTGCAGACTGGCAAATTGGTGAACACACTGTGCGACAGAGCGCAGGATGGGATTAAATTAATTGAAAAATGGTGTAAGGAACACTCACTGTCGATCAATCCCAGAAAGACTGAGATGGTCCTTTTCACCAGGAAAAGAAGTTTATTGGGTTTGAAAGCTCCCGAAATCTTCAAAAGTAAACTAAACTTTTCGGAAGAGGTGAAATACCTTGGTATTACCCTCGACAGAGGGAACTAACATGGAACTTTCATCTACACAGCAGAGCAAAAAGAGCATGTGTGGCTTATGACCAGTATCGGAGGACACCCCGTGTGGTCACCTGGATTTACACTGCAATAATAAGACCCATGTTAACGTATGGAGCAATTGCATGGGGACCGAAGGTTCTATAAGCAACGGCCATCCAAAAATCATATCAAATACATCGAACGGCTTGTTTAGACATCACAGGAGCCATGAGAACAACACCAACCGCAGCAATGGAACTAATTACTGGTCTGACCCCTCTGGACCTGTACGTCAAGGAGGTTGCGTTAATGGCCATGGTACGATTGCGCACGGCTGGTGTAAACCCCGAAGTAGGAATGGGCTAATTGAGGTTGAGCCTATGGAAGGAAGCGCTCACTGCGCTACCTCTGCTGCAGGCAGCCAACGATGCAATTGAACCCAGGTTTTTGTTTAACAAACCCTACAAATTTCAAATAAAAAAGAACACAGAGCCAGATGCTGCAAATACAATACGCATTTATACAGATGGTTCAAAAATGAAAGAAGGCTCAGGATGTGGAGTTTACTCGAGATCACTGAGCCTAAAGATTAAGTGGGGGATGGGAAACGATACCAGCGTGGTTCAAACAGAACTGGCTGGTAAACTGGCTGGTATCTCAATTGCCACAAAAGAACTAACCAGAAAAGGAATTTTTGGCAAAAACATAATAATCTGCACTGATAGTAGACAAGCCCTATTAGCCTTGAACAGACAACGTATTATATCGAGGCTAGTACTAGAGTGTCACCAAGATTTAGCTGACGCTTCGGCAGATAACAATATTATCCTGAGGTGGGTTAAAGGGCACGACAGGGGTAAAGGAAATCGCATAGCTGATTCTTTGGCCAGGGAAGCCACTGGACTAAAAATTGTAGGACCCAGTGACACCTACGGCCTAACGACTTCGACAATTGCGGAACTAGCCAAACGTTACACCCATGCTCAATCCCTTAAGATATGGGAAGGAATCAAAGGATGCAATCTTGCCAGGATCACCCTGGGCGACCCTGGGAAGCTGGCGCCGAAGAAATATTTGGCGATGACCAGGAAAAACCTACGTTTAACAGTAGGATTTCTGACTGGTCACTGTCAACTAAGGAAACACATCCATACTATGGGGCTAGTGTACACACCTCTATGCAGGATGTGTGAACAGGAATATGAAACTGTCAGGCATGTCTTATGCGAGTGTCCGGAGTTATCGTCAATAAGAGAGTGTGTGTTGGGTGAGTCTTGGCCTACACCTGCCGATATAAAGGAGATTTGTCTCCTAGTGACCTGTCCACCTTCCTGAGAAGGACAGTATGGACAATGACCTAGGAGGACAACTCCTCGGGAGGATGTACAATGGGTCACACGTGGCCTAAGTGCTGTGAGCCTACACACTCACCCTTCCTACTCTAGAGATACAGATGGGTCATTTTACACCAAAAGTACAAGTAATTAGGAATACGGCTGATTTTTTAAGTACCTCAAATTATGTAGATTAACATGGAAAAAAGTTCACCAGTTAATCGATTTCCCGAATCATAAAAAAATCCTGTACCTTCCTCCTAGCGCAAAATATTGAATAATTTCGAAAAAGAAAAGTTTTTTTATATTTTTCCAAATTTCGGAAATCGATTGACTGGTGAATTTAATCAATCTACATACTTTGAGGTACTTATGAAAAAAGAAATCAGCCGTATTGCTAATCACTTGTAGTTGTTACCCCTATCGTCTGGCCTATAAACCAATTCAGTTGAGCGGGTTCAGTACTTTAAGCGGTGCATATTATGTCCATTAGTGCAGCTTTGGTATGCACCGACAACGTCGAAAAATTTAGAGACCTTTTTCTGTGAAACACATACGTTGATGACAATGTTTCACTTACGGAAGTGACGGCCGGTCTTTGTTTGTTTTCATATATTGTTTTCAGTGATAAGACATGCAAAACTTTTTATTGACAGTCACCTTATCCAATCTAATAAACCTTCTATGAGACATTAACATAGGTCTGACATGTGTCAAAAATGAGTTAATATTAGGATATCGAGCGTTTAAGTTTAAACTGGTTCAACCTGCATGTATATTCTTGTTTGTGTATGTGTGTGTACATTGGGTGATATTCACTGAGACCTAGAAGATATATTGTGCCCCTTCTCTTCTCCTCAATTTATGAGAAGAGTCTGAGACCAGTAGCCCCTCTAGTCCTAACATTGTTCGGTTCCTGTCCCGTACACTCATATCCCAGTTATTTTTATTGATTTTAGGTGGTCTTTGAACTATTGAATTGCATTCTTCTCAAGTCATACTATCTCTTGGCATGTCCCAGGTTTTCTGATTTCTAAGAAGGAGGGAAGTGGTTTTTTCCAATGATTCCCACTTCACTTGATTGACTGATTGATTGGTTAATCAGTTGATTTGTTCAGTCAATCAACACTTTCCGTCACAATAATATGTGATTGCGTGAGGTTGAGAATCACTTCCATGGCTGCCCTTGGGCATGTTCTCATTGTTTCATAAGTGATAATTGGTCTCAATATAGCAGTGCACACCAAGCTAGGGTTTTTGGGTTACATCCCCAATTTCTCAACTTCCATAGAGCCAACTTGAAATTATAAAATATACTTCAATGCTCGAAATCAATTATAGGTATATTATTTGGAATAAAATTATTATTGGGAGTTGATAGCAACTTTGTTAACCTCATGCATCTTTATTATATTTATTTTTTTTTGTTTCTAATTTTGAATATACTGTACCTTCCATAATTTTTTTTCAAGATACTTATTTTTTAATGGAAGATTAACAACTGCAGATCTTTGTTATCGCGTTAATTTGTTAAAAAAATATTCGAGGTAATACATCATAATTGAAACAATTGCTCATTCGCAATAAGCTCTTCTTGCTGTCTATTATATCGTAGTAAAGGGGCAAATTAAAATTCACAAAAGCACCATAGTACCTGGCCAACCATAAGCAACTAAAAAAAACCCATAATGCTGCTTTTCATTTTTTGGAAATAACATACAAAACGACACTATATTTTCAGGTCTACCGTGTTTTTTTGAGAATATTCGCATCTCTTTGCGAATACCTCCGGCAGTCCGGCATCTATTGGAAGTCGATACAACATCCATCAAACGAATGTATATAATCATTTATTTAGGAGAATGAAGTATAAAATAGGGTTAAGGTTTGGTGAACGACTTCCTCTCATGTGAAGCTCGCAAGTGATAAGAAAAGCATATAATTCAAGAATTCAAATTTGAAATAGACGACTAAACTTGTTGAGCACTTTGTGTGGATCCAAATAATGACATCTGAATATTCTACCAAGTGATAAAAAAAAGAAAACAAAGGTTATAACCGGTAGATTCAATTTTGTGGGGAGACAATAATGACAAAGAGGGGAAAAAAATAGGTCGAAACAATATTTTAGAAGTACCTTCAACGATAAACAAGCAAACCAATGAAGTAGTAGACAGAAATAATAGCACAGTTCCAACTGTAGGAGATAAAACACAGCAATACCGACGAGGGGGGAAATAAGATGAAAGAACTGAAAAATGATAGGATTGGTGGAAATGGAAGAAATGCAGATCTACAAATGTCATTTGTGAAACCAGTTGAGTGAAATAATATGCTATATTGCTCATGCTTCAAAATTATGTTGAAAAAACTATAAAACATAGGATCGAACTGAAGAGTAAAAAGCAATTTTCATTTCAGAATGAAGTAATTAACGAGAAAATTGATGCCAATACGGTAATAACGTAGGGTGATCGATATCAATTGTTATAATTGCTCACTATTGCTATTCTAAAATGCAAAGTTAGTGCACAGTATATGAACCAACCAGTGGTATATCTCTTATAAACTTCATTCATAAATTGCCAGGGCTTTTGATAACCTTGAACGGATCGTTTTACGATTCATTTTACCAAAGGCGTAGGTGCATACGTTTTAAAATGACTTGAACGTGTTAAATGTTTTTTCTTTAATATTGTAGAACAGTACACTGATGAGTTAATAAAACAATAGTCTTATACAAAATATTTATTGGTTTTCCCATATTACAATTTTCATTTTGTTATGATTTTTTAAATTTTTATTGACAAATTTTAATGTGTAATATAGTCGTACCCTGAAGAAAAGTTTCATTAAATATTTTGTTGGAAAATCAACACAAGGATGTACAAACTCTGTTGTTTGACTAATATTTATAAGTGATTCAACAATATTAACTTCTGTAGCAACTTTCTCAAAAGTCATTTGGAATAATGTTTCTAATCATGAGATGTTTCTAATCATGAGATGTATTGTACAAAATTTTCAAGCGGCATTTTCAAGTTTCCAAAAGTATCCTTATTCGTATTTTCATAAGCTCTAAGGTAACAGTATAAAGACGAATCGTCTAAATTCTGATACGCCTCTGAATACGTCTCACATGCGCTGCATGTATGAATTTCCGAACATATTTTAATTGAATAACCACAAAATTGGAATTGGAATGGACTTTTTTAAAAGAAGTTTTCTTTGGTGATGTTGCATAATCATGTCTGGTTCAAAATGAGGACCACATAAACGATGACTACTATTGTATAGAGTTTCTATTTTTGGCATCAAATCAGGCCTATCGCATCGCAAACTTTATCTCTGAAACAAAAACAACAAATTAAATCAATGCATAAAACTAAGGCTCATAAATGTAATATAAAGTTCAAATAATAAAGTATTATACATTCCGTAGGAAAATACAAACAGTTTTTCACCTTTCTGAATCCTTTGGAAAACGGTAAAATTTTTCATCACAATTATAATATTTATTGTTACATCCACGAACTACACACACACACACACACACACACACTACCCGATTTCTTTTTTTTAATGGTATCCATTGCAAAAAAATGCTTATAAACTATATAAATAATACCAAAAAGCCGTAAGAATAAGCTGTAATAAATCATTAACCACTTGCACTTTGCTTGGATCGCGGCACAGCACTGGCCGCCGGATGATATAGTCATCCGAACTGATCCGAACGATGTTGTAGGTCACAGAGAGCTCGGCAGTGTGACGTCACGAGATAGCATACTGGTTCGTTCATATATTGTGGTTATTGTATAAATATAGTACAAAGCACCCCACGCCATCACCATAATGACATTCATTTTCTCGTTTATCATTTCAATTTTGCATGTTTTTTTCGTTTTTTCCTATCTATAATTTATTCTTCACTATTTAGCTCGATTCACTATAAGTTTTTTAAAACTCGTTGGCATACTTGCGTGAATCACCCTGTACATTTGAATTTATGTTTACATAACGCACAACTCAATTCAAAAGTTGACGTGTCTCGGCATTTTTTATAATTTTTTAAAAAAATTGACATAAATAACTAAGTGGTTTCCACACTGTATATAGGTACATACACACATTCATACGGGTGAAGCTAATAAATATGTGCTAAGAATCGGAATACACCAAGAAGTATTCATTCAATTAATCTCTGGAAAACGTATTATTGCTCTGTTTTATAAAGTAGAAATAAATTTTCCAAATTACCTCAAGGTTTGAATCTCGTTTCAAGATGCAAAGATCACTGTGACCATATATATATATATATGTATATATATAAAAATTGAATAAGCAGCTGCTTCCGGCTAGTGGACAGACGTATTTAAATTATTTTGGAGCAAAATGGTCATGTTTGGGAATACGGATAAAAGTGTCATATTATTTTTTTTTCGTTCCTATCTCATCAAACTGCGCTATTGTCTCCACGAAAGTTCTCAATTTGAAATACAATTATTAGTCTTGAAAATGTGTTGAATAGCATTTACCTCGATAAGTTGCCTGAATATAATTTAATATTCACAATATATAGAACAATAGAATTATTTGTGTGACAATATAAACTTAGTTCAAAAGCCATATCTGAAATTATACTTTGATAAAGTTTCCGTTTTGCTTGCGCTTACAACAAAATTCCACTGAGCACTTGCCGATAACACATCAACTCAAGAACATTTTCTTATCTTCTCCTTTCTTTACATTTGTTCAAGAGATGCGCATCCAGTTTTACTTTTTCAAAGTTTCGTTGATAGACAAGGTTGAAATAAGGTCCTCTCCGTTTTATCTAATGATATGTTTAAGCAGTAAATTTTTGTTGGACTAATTTCAGGCATTTATAGGAAAAAAGATCCAAATGTATGCTGTCCAAATTTCCAATCTTCGAAGATATTTTCTCTCGAATGAAGATCCGAGACGAGACTAGAGAAGTACGCTCTAACGTTAATGAATTCTCGTTTTTCTCGAGCAAAAAACGTTACTTTTCTGATATTTTTGAAATTTCACAAGCAAAAATATGTAATGTTTATATTTGGACTAGATATTTTCGAGTTATTTGGCTGCAAACAGTTTCATCTAGATAGCCGTGCCTGGCCATTCAGAAAGCATAAAAAGTTCTCGATCACGTCCAAGTTCCAATAGAAATGAATTCATCAATTTAGAAAAATGCCCAAAATAGTTGCTACTTATT
>CAJUYH010010521.1:0-11760 GCA_910591685.1 Galerucella tenella
ATATCCTAAGTAAAACGAAGTAAAGAATTGAAGTTGAAAAGAGGAATGTGCCATAAACATGTAATAAAGACCTTTTTGTACAAACGTGTTAAAAATGCCATTTTTAGCACTCCATATAGAAGCCTTAAAAATGTCACTTTAAGACACTGAGTGCCTTAAATTGTGTGCGAAACTGTAGATTTCGTTAATTTTCTCTCTATAACGCTCTTGGTTGACAGTAAGTGGATTCTGATTATCATTACGACCTTTTCCGTATGAACGAAAATAATGCTCTACCAAAAAAACTTTTTCTTCCGTTGCTAGAACCATTTTTAAATCAAATTTAACTGCAGCGTACTAGATATTAATATATCAACTGATGACAATTAAGTCAAATATGACAAATCCATATTACATAAAGAACTCCACAGCACTCTCTGTTTCGGTACTGTTTATTTTGGCAGATACCGTACTTAACTGTTTTTTTTTACATTTTTGAAAAACCGTACACGCCATACCCACCGCTTAAATGGATTTTACCATACGAGCTTTTCTTTTCGAAATTACTTCATCTCTCGATTTTGATAGGTTTCGACGGCGCTCGAGAATGTCGCCATTTAGCGACCTCGCCTCCCTAACTATTGGAAAATATTTTTTTAAATAACTAACTAGAACTTTGAAAAAACCCGAATATCTCTTCATTTGAAATACAACCAGAAAACACCCTTACCAGTCGTTCGACCAACTACAATCGCGTGCAGAAAGGTTGTAAATGTACTCAATAGTAATAATAACCATTTAATAATAATAACTTCGATGATTTCGTAAAACTGTGTAAATTTAATTCGAATAAGATTGCTTATACTGATAGAAAATAATCTAACTTCAAAAAGTCTAATAAAAATTCACTCATAGATTGACACTGCTTTTAATTGCTTTTGTTTTGTATTTCCAGACGACACCGATGTTACCCAAGAGCCAGACTTTGACATCGGGGAGCTGAGTTCCACTGGGAAGCAATTAGAAGTTTCTCTAGGAGGGGCAGTCCAGCTAGCATGTCCTCCAGGTAAAAGTTTAGTTGTTTAGTGGTTAATATTGGTGTGTAGCCGGGACACATAGTTTGGGATAACTTCTCTTCTTGGAATTCAGAATCTTAGTTGTGGAGTTTCAAAGTTTCTGTAGTTGATTGATTACTTCTACCGTGAATAAGTTGATAGCAAAGGATACGTTGTAGTGTCCTTGGCATTATTGTTTACCACTTCTTGAAGTCGTCTGCGCCATAATTATTGATAGCCTCATTTATTGCACCCTGTTCAAAATTGTTCCAAACAAACTGCATTCTTTCTTTAAACTGCTCGATTGTTTCAAATTGTTCTCCCTCATACAAATTTCGTTCGAAAATTCCCCAAATTGAATAATCAACCGGATTTAATTCTGGGCTGTTAGGTATACTATTAGGCATACTATTTTTCTCTGAGTTTTGAAGTTACTAAATTGTTTTCATAAATGTGTTATTTGTTAAAATGTTATTTAATGAAAAAATGGTATTTCGCGAATCCGGTAATTTCAGAAAATTTCCGTTTCACTGAAGTGTTCTGGATATTTTATTTACCGAAAAAGCATATTAGTACAATTTTAACTAAGATAGCTCTCAAGTTGGATCATCTGTAGAGAAACAAAGGCAGTAAAATGAGGATCGTTTACAGTTTCTCTCAAAATCATTGGCAATGCGCACACAGAGCGGACAGTCATTAAGTCAAATATCACTTATAGTAAGAGTTCGCTCTGGAGTTAATTAATGAAGACTGAGGTATTTAAAAACTTTTTGCCTGAAAATTTACTGACGAATCGCCCACAGCTATATATCGAATAAAATGGAAGCATCCGGTAGAAATGGTTAACCAGAACAGAAAGAAAAACTTTAAGAACAGGTCTTTGTTACTTTTTGAAGCTCACTTCCTGATGTAGAATAAGAGGCGTTATCTTAGGACTGATTGGTGAATGATCCTTCAGCTTCCATACTTATAATCTCATGACAAATGATAATTTGTCATTGGAGAATCTTGTATTGTAACCACACATCAGGTTATGCCTGGAAACTAACTAATTGTTATTACAAACATAGTCTTAAACAATTTAGACTCCTACCAGGGGAACTAGATGAGACTAGACTAAATTTTCGATATTTTATGCTGACTATTTCACTAGAGTAAATTGATAATTGACAAAATTTGAAGGTTTCGAACAGGCAACAGGGTTTTTTGTCTTGTCGCGGCAATTTTTTTACGTTCGATATATCAAACCTATGTGTATGAAATTCTATCACTCTGTGATAAAATTCAATATAAAATCTTTGTTAGTGGTTTCTAAGGAAACTAAGTTGCTTATTTATTTATTTAACTGTATAAAAATAATTGAAATAAAAATTTAAATGGAAATGATTCAATAAATGAAATGGAGAGTACAATCAAGCAAAGTATACCGCGAAATACAATGAAGATAAAAAAGTCTGCGTGGGAACAGTTTAGAATGTTTCTGGACGCACGTAATTATACCTACGTTAGAAAAGGATACTTCTGAACAAGTTATAGCAAAAATTCTTGGAGATTATGGTTTTAACATGAAAAAAAGAAATTAAACTGATTATACTGAAGCTAGTGTGAAAACACTTTGGAATACGACTGCTCAAATGGTTGAGGAAAAATATTTTCTAGAATTTAACATTGATCCATTTAAATATATTACTTATAAATTTGCTAGATTGGCCAGGGATACAAAACGTAAAAAGCTTCAGGCTGAACTTGAAACCAGAAAAAGAAGTTCTAACGCGTTTACCAAAGAAGAATTAATGGAAATGGTAGAAAGCTATTCTGAAGATAATCCTGATGGGTTACAAAAAAAGTTTTTTCATTTATGTCCGTTCGAATTAGCATGGCGTGGAAATGAAGCTGCCAATTGTGATATTAATTACTTTGAAAAAGAATATGATAATAAAGGTAATTTTACTGGCAGGGTAGAATATAATCCAATCTTTTCCCAAACGACACAAGGAGGATCAAAAGCTCCATCTGGCAGTAAGTGGCTGGTAAGAAATAATGCTAACAACAATTTGTGTTCCGTTCAATTATTTTTTAAAATTATTGAAGAAAGAGAATCCAATCCTTATCAAACAACAACAAGATTATTTTTAACAGTACATCCAAATTGGGAGAAAGGAATATGCTACAGAAATTCACCATTGGGAATTAATACAATTTCAAAGTGGACTAAAATATTGGCAGAATCAATTGGTATAGACACAATCATTCACATAGAGCTTCTGCAATATCTGCATTAGAAAAAGAAGGAGTTGGTGAACAAGAAGTAATTAAGCTTACAGGACATTCTTCTGCCCATTCTTTGAAACCATATTTACAATCAAATGAAGAACACCATTTCCAACTTATAAAGAACCTTCGAGAAAATAAAAATAAAGAAAAGGAATCCTCAGTTTCTAACTTGAATTCATCACAAGTTATGATGCAAAACAATCCCCAAAATAATACTACAACGTACAATTATAATAATTGTACTTTTTACATAAATAAGTAATTTTTTTTTCATAATGTTATTATTTTTTTGGCTTTGTATAATCAAATTTTGCAATAAATAAAACGTTCAAACATATGATTAACATATCGATTACATTTGCAAATATTGAAATGACTGATATGGATGGAGTGTTAAATTAAGAGCTATTCACTCAGGAATTCTGAATACTCTATATTGAAATCATCCATTGGATGTTGATCTTCTGACGGTAACATAACGCAGACATTAGGTCAATGAAATAGTTTCCGGATACTCTCCGGTGATAATCGCCGCAATGGATTGATTGATTAAATATTGATAACACAATAACTGATCCTGAACTAAAGTCCGTTAATATTGTTAACTCGGAAGTGATCTGGATGGGTTTGGAAAGCAAATTTCCAAGCTGGAGTTCAGATACCGCTAATTGAGTTTGACGAAGGCACGGAAATTACTTTACCCTATCATCCGCGGTGTAAACTCGTAACGTTAATAGCGGACATATTATGACCATATTGAGAAATCCCCTTTTCCCAATACGTTATCATACGTTAATATAGGTAAACAATATACAAATTGAAACAAATTCGTTAGAAGCTTCATTATACACGTTTTATACAGGTTGATTCATAAGTGATGGGCCAAATTGTAAATCTACGTTCGGAAGGCCAAAATAATAATATTTTCATTAACAATAATGGGTCTTAGTCTGCTCCTTATTGAGGTACAGGATGTTAAAGCGGGAAAAATAAAATAGATTTTTGTTAATAGATCAGCTACTTTTCTACATAATGACTTGAAAATTGGGTATAAACTAGTTTTTGTGAGGGTAAACAAGAATGTGTGAGAGGATTTGAATTAACTCGTAGATGTCGCCACATGGGCCATATGAATTAGATGAAATCAGCTACAAATTTTTTATCGCTCATTATTTTACAACTTACTTATTTAATTTGGATAGCCCCATCATTTCTGTAGAAAAAAGTTATACCTCTTCGATTTTCAAAATATTACCGATTTTCGAGATATTTGAATTTTACTAATTCACTACACTACATTTCACGGTGGTCGACGTAGCAATAATCTGTTAAGATAGAAGCATGCCATGGAATGTTGACATTTACCTAACCCTAATTGATAATTGGTAATAATATTAAAATGAAACCATACAAAAATTACGTAATAAAACACATTTATTGTACGCCAGTTAATAAAACGAAGACAGCATTAGAACAGACTTGAACTAGGACCACTTACAACTCTTATCAAATCCTACTTGTTAAGATTGTGCGAAGTTAAATTAAATTCAAGCTTAATTATGACCTACTGCAAAAGGTTTTCAACATGGCCACCACCAGCATTTATACACGCATTTAACCGTTTGGTTAAGGATTGTCTGACTTAAAAAAATGTAGCAGGATTATTTCGTATTGAATTGGCTGCATCTTGAATTCTATTCTATAACTCGTCTCGTGTATTTATAGGTTCAGCATAGACCATTGATTTCATGTAACCCCACACATGAAAATCCAGTGGGTTAAACTCGGGACTGCGAGGTAGCCACTGAAATTCACTACCACGTACAATCCAACGATGAGGGAATGTTTCATTCAGATGTTCGCGCACAGCAAGTGAAAAATGTGGAGGAGCACCGTCTTGCATGAACCACATATTTCTTCTTAGTTGTAATGGAAGATCTCCCAAGAGGTCCACTAAGTCATTATTTAAAAAATTCAAATATGACTCTCCATTTAAATTAGGAGGTAATTCAACGAAAAAAATAAAATAGATTTTTGTTAATAGATCAGCTACTTTTTTAAATAATGACTTGAAAATTGGGTATGAACTAGTTTTTGTAAGGGTTAACAAGAATGTGTGAGAGGATTTGAGTTAACTCGTAAATGTCGCCACATGCGCCATATGAATTAGATGGAATCAGCTACAAATTTTTTATCGCTCATTATTTTACAACTTACTTATTTAATTTGGATAGCCCAATCATTTCTGTGGAAAAAGCTATACCACTCTGATCCTCAAAATATTAACGATTCTCGAGATATTTGAATTTTACTAATTCACTACACTACACGGTGGTCGACGTAGCATTAATCTGTTAAGACACAAGCATGCCATGAAATGTTGACAGTGACAGTAACAACGTGTGTAGTAAAGCTTTGACGTTTAATGAAGAGCTTAAAACATTTTATTGTTAGGTAAACTGATTCATTCTTGTCCTAACATAAATAAAAATGCCGAGACATAATCACTTTTCAAACGAAGAAATGAGAGACATGTTATGCGTTTACGCACAAGAACGTTTTTCTGGGCAAACAGCATCCAGAAAATATCGTGAAATGTATCCTTACAGAAGGCAGCCAAACCGCAAGATATTCAAAATATTTATATTCGATTGGGTGGAACAGGTTCAAGTATAGCTTTTTTCTACAAAAATGATAGGGCTATCTAAATTGAATAGGTAAGTTGTGATATAACGAGCGATAAAAAATTTGTAGCTGATTTCATCTAATTTATATGGCGCATGTGGCGACATCTACGAGTTAACTCAAATCCTCTCACACATTCTTGTTTACCCTTACAAAAACTAGTTCATACCCAATTTTCAAGTCATTATGTAGAAAAGTAGCTGATCTATTAACAAGAATCTATTATATTTTTTTCGCTTTAACATCCTTCACCTCAGTAAGGAGCAGACCAAGACCCATTATTGTTGATGAAAATATTATTATTTTGGCTTTCTGAACGTAGATTTACAATTTGGCCCATTACTTATAAATCACCCTGTATACCCAACGGTTCAAAAGTTACAGGGGGGGAGGCGGACTTTATGTCCCCACTGTATATTGTTGCTAATCAAAAGTTTATTTCAAATTGTCATTGATTCGGAAATTCCAGTGAAAATGGAGATTTTAAAACAGTTTTATGCTCTAAAAAATCTCAATACAAACTCAGATAAATTGATAAAATTGAGCAATGTGGAAAAACTAGATGGCAAATAGCGGTAAGACTTCATGTTTGTATACAAGACAATTGTGCCAACAAAAAAATACTTTCAATAATCTCCCCAAGCGGGCTTTCTAAGTGACCCTTTTTCGCTAAGCTCCCGATAAATGTATTTCCCAAAATTGGAAACTTATTTTCATATAATATCACGCGAGTGAAAATTTTGTCGGCAAAATTTTTCGATTGTCATGAGAGTTTGTTGCTTGGCAATTTTGCGAATGACATTTTCAAGTGGTTTTGGCGAGTGGTTTTGGATTAAATTTCATGAGCAAAATTACTTACCTAAAAGCAACAAACTTGAATACGACAAGAGAAAAATTTTACCTTACAAAATTCATGATTGAGTGGTATTCGACATGACTATTTCACGAGAGAAAAACTGAAAAATCATTTGTTTAAACGTTTTATTTATTGCAAACTTCAATTATAAAAAGCCAAAAAAATAATAACATTATGAAAAAAACATTACTTATTTGTGTAAAAAGTACAATTATTATAATTGTTCATTGTAGCATTATTTTGGGGATTGTTTTGCATCATAACCTGTGATGAATTTAAGTTGGAAACTGAGGATTCCTTTTCTTTATTTTTATTTTCTCGAAGTTGGAAATGGTGTTCTTCATTTAATTGTAAATATGGTTTCAAAGAATGGGCAGAAGAATGTCCTGTAAGCTTAATTACTTCTTGTTCACCAACTCCTTTTTTTGCTAATGCAGATATTGCAGGAGCTCTATGTGAATGATTGGTTATTTTTATTTTTTTTGTGTCTATACCAATTGATTCTGCCAATATTTTAGGCCACTTTGAAATTGTATCAATTCCCAATGGTGAATTTTTGTACCATATTCATTTCCCCCAATTTGGATGTACTGTTAAAAATAATCTTGTTGTTGTTAGATAAGGATTGGATTCTCTTTCCAATATTTTTTAAACATAAACGAACGGGACAAAAATTGTTGTTAGTATTATTTCTTACCAGCCATTTACTGCCAGATAAAGCTTTTAATCAGTGGCGTAGCGTGCCTTGTCGGGGCCCCGTATAAATAATTTGTTTGGAGGCCCTTACATGAGGGTAATGATTTTTCACAGAAGAAAATATTGTGAAAAGAAATATTTATTTATCATAACATAATTTAACCATTTTACAAATAAAAATCAAATTTTAAATATTCACTCTCCTTGCCTTTTTTTCGGCAAACTGATTTATTAAATCATTTATGGCTGATGATGATTTTGGTTTTTCTAAAGTTTCTACCTCTATGGACAATAGTGAGAGGTCTGAGCAAATGTGCTGCCATCTGTAGTTGTCATGATATATTAAGAGAGAAAATTGAGCAAAAATCTATCAATTTTGAGGCGGTAAATTTAAAACTTCTGCCCATTTCATTTTTTTCAAAATCATGTTTTGAAACCTCTCAAGCATAAAGTAACAATTTCACTTTTGAACGCACGCTTAAGGCGGGAAAAAAAGTAATTGCTTTATAGAATTTTGTCATTTGTAAAATAAAATGAATTAGAAAATTTTTATTTTTTTTCCTTACACACTTTGGGGGCCCCTGTGGCCCGGGGGCCCCGTATAATTGATACGGCAGATACGGCGGTAGCTACGCCCCTGCTTTTAATCCTCCTTGTGTCGTTTTGGAAAAGATTGGATTATATTCTACCCTGCCAGTAAAATTACCTTTATCATCATATTCTTTGTTAAAGTAATTAACATCACAATTAGCAGCTTCATTTCCACGCCATGCTAACTCGAACGAACATAAATGAAAAAACTTTTTTTGTAACCCATCAGGATTATCTTCAGAATAGCTTTCTACCATTTCCATTAATTCTTCTTTGGTAAACGCGTTAGAACTTCTTTTTCTGGTTTCAGGTTCAGCCTGAAGCTTTTTACGTTTTGTGTCCCTGGCCAATCTAGCAAATTTATAAGTAATATCTTTAAATGGATCAATTTTGATGTTAAATTCTAGAAAATATTTTCCCTGAACCATTTGAGCAGTCGTATTCCAAAGTGTTTTCACACTAGCTTCAGTATAATCAGTTCCATCTCTTTTTTTCATGTTAAAACCAAAATCTACAAAAATTTTTGCTATAACTTGTTCAGAAGTATCCTTTTATAACGTATAAATACGTGCGTCCAGAAACTTTCTAAACTGTTCCCACGCGGACTTTTTTGTCTTCATTGTATTTCGCGGTATATTTTGCTTAATTGTACTCTCTATTTCATTTATTGAATTATTTCCAAATCTTGTATTATTCATGTTAATAATACTAATTTAAATTTTGGAAACAGTTTTAATAATTTTTAGACAGTTAAATAAATAAATAAACAACTTAGTTTCCTTAGAAACCACTAACAAAGATTTTATATTGAATTTTATCACAGAGTGATAGAATTTTATACACATAGATTTGATATATTAAACGTCAAAAAATTAAATTAAAATTAAAGTTACTCTAGTGAAATAGTTAACTACTAAAACCTCCTAAATCAACTTCTTATACCATACTATATTATTTCCATGGAATAGAAATTGTCGGTACTAATTATAAGTAGGTATTACCAGTGATAACGCAAACAATTCGTAACGAGAAATCAACCTTTATCAGCATTCACTCTGACTCGTAATCAACTCCAACTCACTTCTTCCATCTGTATACTGATTTCTCCCCCATCGACATTTAATCAGTATGCAAAACCTCCTAGGGAGACTGCAGAAGTCTCATAGTGTAATTTTAACTATTCCGCATATCCCAGGGTGACAATAACAGTTGAAACTTAAGTAGTTTTAGTAACGCGAAACTATGGTGAAATTTCAATTTTGGTTATAATTTGAACAAAGACACTGTACACTGTGTCCAAAATAGTGATTAAGTGTGGTGGCTCCGAAATAGTTGGAGAAATCCATTGATAGGGTCTTAAAGCAAATCTAAAAATCACCACTTATCCGTATACGTATTAAAGTGCGCATGTGCAGAAGCGATACGTGGGCTTCGTTACGTTACGTGAAACGTATCAATCCGTCACCTAACGTACGTATCGCTTCATTGTGTTTCGTGTACGCGTATTTCAACGACCAAACGACCAAGAAACGCGAAAGGTCACTTTAAGAGAAACTATTTTTTAGTAGATGTCAAGGTAATAGTACTATTTTTTAGGTTGAAAATTAAAACACATGTATGGTTACGTTACGGAGGCATTTGCTTTATACTTCTTTTTGATTAATCACGTATCTCCGTTATGTTACGTATACGGAAAAGGATAAGTGATCTATTTGAAGAACTGCTTTATGTCCCTAATAACTGTGCAAATTCGTTCTGCATCCTTCAATATTCTAGTCCAGGAAATATAGAGTAGTGAGCATTATTTCCCTCCCAATGGCTCATTTTGTTTGACAGAAAGGCAAAATTGATGTAGAATAAGATGCACGAGAGAAGAATGGTATGATTTCAGTGATTATTTTTTACTGAATCACCACTGTATTACAGCGATAATACCCTATATGTGGTGTTTTCAGTTTGGTGTTTATGTTTTATTAAAAATTAATTAAACGTCAAACTGACAACTGAATTAAAAATGTCGGGAAGATTTGGTATTGCATTTAACGATTCAATTAATTTACCAATTGTACTTTTCACAACTGTAGTTTTAAATAAAAATGAATCATTTTTGAATAAAACTAATAAAGTTTGTATTGAAAAGTATTAAGCGTCAGATTGACAATAAATTTTTTGATATCTACAAAGTAAAAAATTATCTTATCGAATACTCCTCGGGTCTTGATAAATACTCAAAATTTTGTCGTAGAGAATCCTTCAAGCGTGTTGCTTAAAGATAATAGCCCTCGGCCTGCGGCCTTGTGCTAATCAAGCAACACGCTTTCAGCATTCTCTATGACAAAATTATCTCGGTATTATCAAGACCCTAGGGGTATTACTACTGATTATTTTTTTCACTTGTCAAAATCTGACATTTTGGTGGTTTTAACCAGTAGCAATACATTATTCTAGCCAATCATTCGGTATTATACTGATAATTCTGCTTCCTCATCGATAAAACCTTGTTTACATTGAAACGTCAAAATTTTACTTTACATTTGTCATTATTGACAACTAAAAGTGCTTCGAAGTTTATTGAAAAATGGACACAAACCGATTCAGTGCCATCACCCGAGAGAATGTTAAACATTTAATACATTTAAATACATTTTAAATCGTTGAAAAAAATAATCTTCCCAAATACAACTCGCTCTTCAAATTTTATCACATAATTTTTTATTTTCATCACTCAAACTTGTTTATTTTGAGGCAAAAACATTCAAACAAACCGAATTTAGATAAAATCCCTCGTCCTAACGGACTCGTGATTTTATCAATCGGTTTGTTTTCATATTTTTGCCAAATAAACAAGTTTTTCTACTACCGTGTGTAAAGTACGTACTTTAGACACATTTTCGAGTGCGTAAAACTTTACTTTACGCACTAGTGCGTAAAGAAAAAAAGTCCAATATGTATGTAGTTATAGATATCTAGTCTTATAAAAATATAGGTATAATAAACGGATATTAAATCTAAGTTTTTTTCATAAATTGGAGATAGAAACCTATAGAATTCGGTAAAGTAACCTAATAATTATTGTTAAATAATTATTGAGTACTGGAAATAAACGGTACATAAACATAAGTTGGCGGTGAGTTACTGACATTTCTTTGTGAATTGAATCTGACATTTAAAATTTAAATTGAGATCTTCCGACTATACCTAGGGTAGGCAATTGTATTTTATATTCAAGAATTGAATATTTTTAGAAAACTATGATGTTATTTTGCAACTCCTTAGAGCAGGCTAAAGGATTGAAATTTAATAACTGCACAAATTGCACTTTTAATATTCATATTATTAATAATTGAATTCGTTTGTTGTTTCGTCAATTTGTTCATATTTTGATCATAATTTCCAAATCATTTATAATATATCTTATTAGAAATTAATAATAGCGTTAAAGATTCTTCTAAAGAAAAATTTAACTTACTTTACGCACTAGTGCGTAAAGTATGTTTCTTTACGCACTAGTGCGTGAAGAAAATTACTATTAAACTTTTGTATTTTAATTATATATTCGCTAGTAGAAAAAATATTGTATGCAATTCGTGTGTAAAGACCTTTTTTTCGACTCATGTGATTGTC
>CAJUYH010010522.1:9896-22031 GCA_910591685.1 Galerucella tenella
ACAATTAGTGGACAATCACTTACGTCAACGAGCTCAACTCACTTGTTTGCCGAAACAACTAGCGTCAAGAATTAGAGAATTAACCGGATATGTGGGACCACAACAAAGATTAGCAGCACCAAATGAAAATAATGTTCCCAGAAGAGGTCGTTGTGGTTTCTGCGACCGAAGAAAAAATCGACCTACAAAATACTTCTGCATAAAATGTGGAAAATACATGTGCTTGGAACATTGTACTTTTATATGTTCAGAATGTGTATAAATGATGTTGTTCAAATATAAATGTTTAGTAATACTAATTTTTCATAGTCCACCCACATTCAGAGCCTCCTTCGTGAAAAAACTCAACGTGGACTCACAGTCCGCGCGCGTGTACTTCTGTTAAAAACAGGCACGCGTGTAGCGGAAGGTTAATATACTATTGCATTTTGGTGAAATTGTTTTTATGCTATTTATTACTTTTTATATGGTTCTGTTCGGTTTTGTTCATTGAAAAAATATGAATCTTCTAATTTTTTTTGTTCCTTTTGTGTAATGAATGAAATAATATATCATTTAGGACCACTTAAATATATGTAGGGCTAAGACGTCGGTAAGTAATTCACTTACCGACGTGTTAGACTTAGAAATCAGTAAACACAACCTACCGTCCTGACAACTGATGCTGTTAATAAACAAAAAAGATCGATCGCGCAAAAAATGTACGCGAAAATTGATAGCTGAATGCAATAATCCAGTTTATTTCAGAGATCTATTTCCCAATTCTTGTTTCCATGTCTGAATGGAATGGGGCGTTTAAGATGTTGGTCTTCTATTTCCGTTGAAATTTCCTTGTATATTTGGTAGAAACTCCAATTTAATATCTAGAACTACTATAATTTAAACGGATATCAAGTGCAATAAATATCCGAACGGGCTCATGAATATATTTCCATTCAAACAAGCTCGGATATTACGTAAATTGGTAAAGTTAACTAATGCTGGAAAACCGCCTCCAAATTAAAATAATCTGTTTTGCTACGGTACATGCAAAATCGACACTACCATAATAAGTAGTGTTGCATGGTGTACTAATCAGTTTATTATCATATGCATTTGAAACTGGCAACTTCAAACATAGGTCGCTCAACAGTTGGTAGTTATGCAGCTCGTAGGGAAATTTATTCTGGTTTCAATCCTGTATTATTTCGAACGTAACTGTTCGGATTATACACGTTTTGTTTGTATTGTATAATTATAAAGAGTGAGCACAAAAGGAAAATATCCATGGTAATTGTAATTAGATAGGTACCCAATGAACTGGCGGAGCAGTTAACTAAAGGAGGTTTTAAAAGAGACTTCATAAGTCTGGAACCGGTCACAAGGTCACCTCCATACAAATAGTTCACTGAATAAGGTGAACAAGTTACTATCAATCAGGCTAGTAATACTGGGTGGAAAACGTTGGAATATAGTTAGCGACTTTTGTCACAATGTTGTTTGAAATGAGAAAATCCCTCTTACATATCATATGCATACTTCAGCTCGTGTTTTATAAGTACCAACAAATTGAGAACACACATTCTTGAAATCCGAAGACGACGTCGAAATGCACTTTCATCTAACAAATAAAAGTAGTTTTTCCTTTCGTATATCTGCTGCGGACTCCAGTTTATCTCTAACTCAAAAACATCCAGATCGTTATCACATTCAATATATCAAGTTTATTCATTAATTCCAAAGCCATATTTTCTGATCAAAATTATTCATACCACATACAGGTGAAAAGCCGAGAAAAAGTGATAGTAATTAATTCACCTACGTGTAAACAATGAAACATCAAACTGCTTAGCCGTCGCGTAACCACCAGTTGTTAGGTAGTGCATGTATTCGTTGAATTTCAAACAAAACCAGTGCAAATGTGCATAAGAATGATAACTATTGTCATGTCATTGTAACTGCGAGACTCACCTGAAATATTACAAATTAGCCTGCTTCCTCTGAGAATTAGAAATAAACCACCAGAGGCCGTACTAGTAGCTAATGAAAATGGAATTAACGGGATATGATGTACTAGAAGTGAAATTAAAATTTGCTCGGAATTTAAAACGATAGCTTGCATGCCGTGATTTACCTATTTCTGGAGCGCTATTCTGTACGCGGCATTGACAGTCGTCGGTATCGGTAAGTTAACAACAGCCATCGGTGGCGCGGCCGACGGGACTAATATAACGCTATTCTGTATGCCACGGTTTTTGACGCTCGGAATTGCAACCAATAATTATCGGCATAGAAGTGACGTCACTCGATTCGGTACATGTGGCCGATGAGGGAAACTGTCAAATTTGTGAACAAACCAAAGTGCACGTTGAAGATTAGAGCAAATTATTCCTTGTGATATTACCCAATAAAGGATAAAGAAGAAGAAGAAGATTAGAGGTTATATTTTGGTTTCGCTGGAAGGTAGGGTCATATAATTAGATAATAGATAGTGATAGTGACATATCTTTTATCTGTTATCATGAACGATACAATTCATGTTTATATTAACATAAACAACCTCAAAAACTCGAAATTTAGAGTCAACTAGCATTGAAGAATTGATCTGGCGTTAACATTAATATCTCTTTTTTTTCAAGTCTCAAAGATAGGATAAGCACAGATATTAATTATTTTAAAGGAGTTTCTTGTTCTATAAAATCTAAGCGTTATAATACCGCTCGGAGGGATCATTTGATTCAGTACAAGGAGAGCCATTCAAATTTTGCTGCAGGAAAATGTTGTGAAAAAGATGGGAAGGACTTATAAAACACTAGATTAGACACTATACACAATATAGTTACTCTCCAAATATTAAAAAGTCACTTAAATAATCCACAATTTCAGCCAAACATCAACAAATAATGAAAATATCCTTTCAACGAAAATCGATAACGGTTACCGCGGTAGACATACCGATTCTCATCGACTCGAATTCGCGATATCGGTCGGTGAAAAGGTATACAGAATGCCGCACATGCGACTTACCGACGGCTGTCGATAACTGAGTCTTACCGATACCGATTTCTTTCCGAACCGAAACGAGTTACAGAATAGAGCTCCAGGTAATGCAAATATACTTGTAGAATGGTTGGATATCATTGATGATATGGTGTCAGAGACTTGAAGATATGAATATTCCATGTGATTTTGTTATTAATTGTGTTGTTGGCTATTTGTAATACATTCCTTTATTTCTCAAACAGAACGACATATAGGTATTCAATTATTTTATGAATAATCACTACACTACATGGATATTTGGTTTGTAATCAACCATTTTGGGCTCTCCTGTATAGCTACGAGTTCTGCTGTGTGTATGCTACACATATCGGGTAATTTGTAACCATATGATGAAAATCTCACATTCTACCACATCTTTCGTCTCAGATCATAATGTCTATATAATTATTTCGTTAAAAAACTTTACTAGGACTGCATTGATTCAATTGAAAACTTGGGAATTATAACTTTGTGACACGGGGTAAAAGCTTTATGCTGCACCCGAAATGCAGGAAAATTTTGACTTTTTTGTAAAGGTTAGCGTAGTTTATATTTTCAGTAAAGATTTCAGCAAGAGGGGGGTATTTCACAGCTTCTTATATCGATTTGTTAAATCTTCTACCACGACTCCACTCAACTTGTTGATCATGGGCGATTCACGGAATCTTAGTTTTATTGAATATTTTTTAAAAAGATACTGCCGTCTAAATTCCAGAGGAGGCTTATTACATTCTTCCAATATAGCATGAACAGGTGTGGACTTCATCTCAGCAATACATGAATGTGAATATTTATATTGTATACGATTACTTTTTTTATTAGAACTGGAAGTGGAGCTATACCCATACAGTGCGTCAGTAAAGTGACGCATACATTGATTATTAGCCAAATAAACAATAAAATAAAAAATTACCTAAAGAGGTCGATTTTTTATTTCAATTCACCATTTTTTAAAAGTATAATCCAATATACAGGGTGAACCACCCTCGTGTGATGACGTCATCAGAATTTTTATCTTGATGGAGTCCCCATTTTTTCCAATTTCCTGTTTCAAATTGCTACGGGGTGGGCAAAAACACAGAAGTATCAGGTGGCAGACAGAATAATGAATAAGACTAAGCGTAATCAACAAACTAAATGACATTACGTATTGTTATACAACTATTTCAATAAACTATTGAAAACACCCTTTATTATTTTTAACATAATATTATCTAACAGCCTGTATTGCCCAGGGCTATGAAAATATTATTTGTTTAACAGTATTTTTCACCATTTTCCATCATTGGACGTTGAAAGCTGTCAGAAACATCAAAGTACACTTCTGTATTGTTAACGCCTTAAACAAGATGCGTTTACGTGAAATCTTTAACCGAAAATGATAGGATTTGAATATTAATGATGATTGGTATAGGCGATAAGATGCGGACTCAACAAAAGGTATGCCGATTATTCCATGAAATGCATCCAGACCTTGCATTTATTTCACAATATACGGTAAGAAAAATAGATCGAAAATAAAGAGAATCGGGATATGTGAGGAATGCAGCAAAGCAATGATAACAATAATATTCATTTGCTTTCAAGAACTTGTTTATAGCAACGAGTGGCTATAGGTACAATTACATAGATATTGTGATATAATACAATTAGTGGGCTGAAGGAAAGAATGAAAAGTAGAAACGTATTCATTCAATATAAAAGATCTCAATTCAAGTATATTCCAGATGTATTGGATAATTACCATTGTAATATTTTGCAAGGCCTTAATTAAAGCGTCTACACTCTGTAAACAGTGAATTTTGTGCTTCATCACAGTATTCATGGGACACTCAAAAACAACAAATGGGAAAGTATGAGAGTTTGCTTTTCTTGCTTGTTACATGTGGAGCAAACTAATTTTGGGTCCATACCGTTAAAAGTAAATTTAATTTCATAATTAATTAGCCATACGTAGTTGGGCCAGAGTGCGGGTGACTTGGATAGGTAACTTTTTTTGTAAATGCGGACTTGGTGCTTCAGAAACATCAAAAATACTATATAAAGACATATGAGAATACCTAAATACAATATTAACATCCACCTTGTGCAAATGTGTGTTATAGGAGGATATAGAGGATAGCTGTCCTTTTTCGTCACGTTATTCAGCTGGCGATAGTCCACGCAGAATCTGGTAGTTCCATCCTTTTTCTTGACGAGCACTACTGAAGACACCCATGGACTAGTAGATGGTTCTATTACTTTTTCTTCCTCCATCTCTCTAATTATTCTTTCAGCTTCCTCTCTCTTCGCTTGCGGTAGCCTTCGAGCTGATTGTTTAATTGGCTTGGCATCACCAGTATCGATTTTGTGTTTGACGGCTGATGTTCTACCAGTCTTCCCTCCTTTTGGTACGAATAGGTCTCGATACTGAAAGAGGAATTCTCTCATTTTCCTTTTCTCAGCTCGATTCAAGGATTGGCCAGCTATTGACAACATCTGTTCGAATCTGTCATTAGAATTGTCGGTTGTCGTTGTTTGACGAACTACAGACGTCACCGGTGTGCAACATCCAATTCTGGTTTCCTTCTTGAGGGTAATTGGGTAATCGTTTACGTTTATAGCACGTACTGGGATCTCCTTCGCTGACGTAACCAGTCCTTTTCCAATAAGCACTCCCTTACCAACCTCTCCGTCGTGGTTCCAAGGTTCCATCATAACCGGTGTACCTTCTTCCATGATCCCCTTTAGCCGCGCTACTATCATGGTTTCGCTTCGTGCAGGAAGAAGAGTATCTTCATGTACAGCTGCTAACACCGTTCTGCTTTCATGTGGATGAAGGAATACTTCTTCGGAACCCACCTTGATGGTTCTGTTTCTAAAGTCCAACTGGAAACCATGTAAATTCATTACGTCCATTCCCAGAATCACGTCTTCTTCGATGTCAGCTACGATTACCGTATGCGTAAATCTTTCTTCACCAATTCCCAATTGGATTTGCGACTCTCCATGAACATTGGCACTTTCCCCTGTTGCGGTCCGGAGTCGCAGCCTCGTTGGCAGAAGCTTTTTAGATTTTATTATCTCTGGCCGTATAATGGTTCTAGTTGCTCCAGTATCCACCAGCAGAGTATATTTCTTGCCATTCACTTCGCCATCCACATATACACTGTCATTACGGCATCTGAGAGAGGCTATCAGTATGAGAGGGTTTTTGCACGATCCTGGGTCGGTGCTGCCCCCTCGTGGCCGACCCATTCTAGTTTACCTGGGACTGGGGCTCTTGGTTTGCTGGAGCCACAATTTCAGCATCTAATCTTCCTCGGCTTTTGTTCTACCATGCTTTTTATCAAGTTGACTAACTGGTCAAATTTATCTTCGTCACCCTCTGCTTGAACGGTCCCAACTTTGTTATATCCGGACGCCTTCGTGGCTGCTTCATATTCAATAGCAGCGGTCAATGCATCGACCAACGTCTTGGGATGGGCCAAACGAAGCGTCCTCTGCATATCAGGGTCACGTAAGCCATCAATGAAGGCCTGGATGCCTAGACATTCCATCATGTTTTCTGGTGCTGATGGATAAGCAAATCGGACTAGTCGGGCGATATCCACTTCATACTCTTGAAGGGTTTCATCACGTCTCTGCCTTCGATTCTTCATCTGAGATTGGTACAAGTGTTCTAGATGTTCGTGACCATATCGCATGTCCAACCTCTTCTTCAGCTGCTCGAAGTCATCCGTTTCTTCAAGAGGTATCGTCTGAAGCACATCCAAGGCATCTCCCCGAAGCGCGATGGTCAAGTTCACTGCCTTCTCCCTGTCTGACCAATTATTCTCTCTAGCGGCTGCTTCAAATTGTTTAACATAGTTGGTCCACGACATCTTTCCGTCGAACGTTGGGGCCTTGACTCGAGCAAAACTGCCAACATCTTCTATCTTGGGGAGTGTATCTGGCTTGCAGGGTTTTGTTTGCTCGATCTTCTTTTCTTCTGCTGGCATGTCTTGTGCTCTTGAGTCTGCCATTTTCCTCTTCAACTCCTGGATTTCCTCTTCCATTGTTGTAATTTTATTCTCAATATCTGATTTAAGGGACGAAATTTTATGTTCGACTTTATTTTCGACAGCGGTAATGTCATTTTTTATTGACAAAATATCGGCAGAAATATCGTCTTTCATAGTAGAAATCTTCTCGTCTATATTAGCAGAAATATCATTTTTCGTGGTAGAAATCTTCTCGTCCATATTAGCAGAAATGTCGTTCTTCATGGTAGAAATCTTCTCGTCCATATTAGCAGAAATATCGTCCTTCATAGCAGATATTGACGAGATTATGGTGGAGGACTTCACTTTCCAGTGCTATTTTCAGTCTTTCGACTAATTCACTCTTCTTCCCGGACGTTTCCAACTCGCGATTTTCTAATTCTGCTTTTAGTTCCGTCACTTTCAGGTCACATAGTCTCTTAGCCATTTTTACGTAATTATTTATTTATATTACCCCACACCTGACACCAATGTAATGTTTTTCTTATTTATTTAAACAGTTTTTACCGTGGGATAAAATTATACACTCACTATGGCTAATGACTATCGATTTATCAAAGAAACACTTACACACTATAATAATCTTAATTTATATACACACTACTTAATGTCTATTAATTTATCTACACTCGGTATTATAATTGTCCTAATTTATATTCAACAATATTTATATTTACTTCTGTTCACTCACTGTATACTGAAACTGTTTACCGATTCACTGTATACTGAACAACTGCCGACTCACTCGAAAACCCACGTATATATCCACCTTTTCGAATCTCTAGAACCTTCGCGATAAACCATTGTATGGCCTGGTACATTTCCAGAACAGTCTGGATATTACCTGCGAAAGAACATTTCTAGAAAAGGTCGAATTCATCGTTTGCGACAGGACCGGCTTCGGAATTAGTGAGTTCGTAACACTATGAAGAATCAGTGGGAACTTTGGCACATCAGTTGATCAACGCAAGTACTCTATAATTCTCAGAAATTTTAACGGGACCACCTTCATGTAGCATTGAAAGTGAAATTTTCGACCATGACATAGAGGTATTATGCTAGAATCAAATATTATGTTGAACATTGAATCAATATGCAATACCCTGTTATTTGGTAAATTTTTAAAATATGCGTTTATTATGATGCCGTCAGATCCTGAAGTTTTTTTCAATACCTATTGAGAACAATATAAATTCCATTCATTCTAAACGGAGAGTCCAGATATGGATGGAGGGCGCTTTGAAAATAAGATATATAATTCACTCGTGGTGGGTACAAATTCTCCCCATATCTGTACCGTCGAATTTTTATGTGAAATGGC
Organism: Galerucella tenella; assembly: GCA_910591685.1. NCBI lineage: Eukaryota > Metazoa > Arthropoda > Insecta > Coleoptera > Chrysomelidae > Galerucella > Galerucella tenella. The sequence continues at coordinate 18,261 of CAJUYH010010522.1, forward strand.
ATTTCGAAACTGTTTAACCGTTAACCAAATTCTACAAAGTCACATACATTTTACAATCTAAGGAGAATTTGAGAACTATAGTATTTTTTCTTAGTTTTGATTGAGTTTTTCTAAGCCTACTTGGCAGTTATGTGCGAATTTTTTAATGTGTTGGGAGAATTTTGTTCTCCATTTAATTTTAAACACATTTGCAATATATTCTTTGCTTCCCTGCATATCAAACCAAGGTTTGTTTATCCTTATATTATGTTGATTTATCCACCGCTGATTCACGTATAGCAGCACCACAGAGATTGTCAAACGATTCATCACAATCAGGAATAGAAATAAGCTCTATTTGAAGATTGCAATCTTATTTTATATTGTAATGACGTGGTATCGTTCCAACTGGAAACATTATGTTTTTTCTTGTTAAAAAGAATATCTTCATTAGTATTTTCTATAATTTGGTTCAGTGAAATATTGATCGGAAAATGGTCAGATGAAAAATCATGATAACCCACATAAATTATATTCAAAAACTATTGAAACAAATGAAAATATATCTATGAAGCGCAAATTGCCACTTTGTTCTTCACCGACTTCGGAGTCAAGAGACTGACACTGTCGTACTTGGAACTTGTTTTTAACAATTTCACAAACATGTGTCTGCTAATGGTTACAATAACTAGATGAGCTGAAGAATCTGTTGACGGAACTAAAATTCGACCACTTTTTGCAAAGCGATAAGAAAACCAGGAAGTGTTTACTGCACAGATCACCTGGTTTGTGGTTTACTGTTGCTAGTTTAAACACGTTTAAACTGAAATTTCTAAGTATACACTTATGAGTGAAATATGAATAACAAATTTTTTAGGATGTACTTACTTACTTATACTTATTTACTTATACTTGTATTTGTCGGTAGATAACACGGCATTAAACTATCACTATGTTATCATAATTACTTTAAATAACTGTTGTATAAAGTTTCATTTGTATGGAGTTGCAATATTTATATTTGTAGAAACTTGAGTTTTATGCAAAAATTTTGGAGGATAATTTAATAACTTCCTAACAGTACGAAGTCAGTGTTGCCACTTAGGGATGCAGCAAAGCGAGGTGGACCAAAAATTAATGAGAATATCCAACAAGACATAATTTTGTTGGCAGTAGGAAATCCACACTGTACAGTGCGAGGATTATCTAGGGATCTTTGTATTAGAATGTCCTCAGTATCAAACATTTTTTAAAAGCTAAGATACCATCCTTATAAAATACGTCTCATCCATGAATTGGCTGAAGTTGGGTTTGACCAAAAAACTGAATTTTGCGAGTATATGATAAACCAATATAGCAATTTTATAGATAACGTTTCATTTTCGGACGGGGCAACGTTTTATTTTGAACGCTTATGTTAACCACTTATTGGTCTAATAAAAATCCACACTGGTTGCAAGAGTACCATACGCAAAGACCACAAAAAACCAAGGAATGGGCTGGTATTGTGACAAATACAATTATTGGTTCATATTTTTTTAGTGAAGATTCAACAGGAGATAGGTCACTATTTGCTTTAGCCAAAATATCAAACTTCAAGTCGGCATCACAACTTCTGTCATTCTGAGGATGGTACTTGGAATAAAAAAATAAATATCAAAACAATTTAGAATCTCAATATATATTTTTTCATTAGAGTGGAACTCTTCTCATACAGTAAGTTTTATTTAAAAAAGTAATATAATATCCAGATTGAATTGTTTAATTTATTGTTGGGGAGAAGTTCAAAATCATTTTACTTTTGTGAACGATATTCACTCGCTATGAAAAACTTACAGCTTCTACCATACTATAAATGATAAAGATTCAACTTGGAGTTTTCCTATACAAAACACGCAACAAAAAAAGAAATTTATGATTTTACTGGATTTCACAATGAATAGAAATCTTTCCAAAACATTAACGTCAAGATAAAGACAAAAACCAAATGATGTTTCCGTTTCGTTGATATATCGTAATGAAACAAGTTTTTGTGGAAAGTTTTATTGTCATGGAACATCCATAGCATTTATGAATTATATATATCTAGTATAAAATAGATCTGCTACACATATATAATATGACATGCCGTGGGCTCAAATGAAAAAGCTCTATAAGCGTATTACTTCTCATGATTCGAGCGGAAAAATGGAGAAAGAAGAACGTTTTACCTATAGAAAATTCGCTGGAAAGAAACACGCAAAGATATAATAGCTTACCATCTATTTTTTTGTCACTAGTATTCGGAACTTTGTAAATGTCTGAAGATATGTAAATATTTTTTTTTCCTACCTATGCTGTGAACAAATTTAACAAAGTGAGAAACAATAACCAAAAAGGGATCGATTACTCTTGATGACAGGCTGTAAGTCAACGTAATTCTCTTTGGTGGTAATGATTTATGGCATGTAATATTAATAGTAGAATTATAAACAAAATATTTAGATACATTGTTTTTCTCGTTGTTTCTCCGTAATTTCTTCATCCCCAACTAAGTTTTCTACCACTTCTGAAGTACTGCAGGAGACTTCTGTCTTCGTTATATTCTATAAAATTTCATTTGCATCTTGTCGCTCTCCGCTACACGATTTTCCACAATAATTGCAAATTTTCATCCGTCATGTCCATCAACTCCAGGACTCGCTAATAAAGTGGTCGACATTTTTCTAAGTGTCCAGTATACTCCTTGGAGTTGTTGATGTTCAGAAACATTTCACTCGAAATTGAAGGAATAGAGTTTTTTCTCGACAGGCTGGCTTAAGCAATTTCCATTTTGCTATCGCATGAAGGAGCGAGGATTAACATTTCCCATGTGGGTTCTTATAGAAATGTAATTTCGAACTATTTTGGAATAACAAACCTTTTCATCGTCACTTTTAGTTACTGTGAACTAACGTGTTATTCGATTTGTGGAATCGGGAAAAGTAACAATTATGACTTCATGCACTAATTCAACATTCTTCATTTCCATTGTGATGAAACGACATGCTCCACCAATTCCCACTATCCCACTATATCAATTCGGCTGATGTGTGGATCAATAATTTAAATTCAATAGGTTTGTTAGTAGAACAGTCAGAAACTTTCAGAAACCGTCAGAGGCATGCGCATTAAAAAAAGCATTCGTAGAAACAATTTGACAGTTGGTGATTTCAAATAACTATTTCCATCAATTTCTTATTCATTCAACGATCTTGAAATTATTGTACCTAGTAATAGAACTAGGAACGTGGTGGAAACCATATAATTAATCTGTTATTATTTAACCATTTGTCACTCGTCAACTATTTCGAATTTTCCGCGCTCCCAGCATCGCCACCAAATAAAGTTCTTCGAAGTAGTGCCATAGAAATGTTCTAGTCTACCCACTATACAAAACGTTAGATAGAAAAAACCAACCACCAAGGATTTAATCACGGGAGCCCAACGCTCAGAGTTAGGCTAAAAACACATGTGGCGGTTTGTGCAGAGTCGGCCGACGACTCTGCAGACGAAGCGTCGTATGATTGAATGCAAACTAATGTCCTAAAACAGACGAGGAAGAAAAAACGGCCCAAGCCGCCAGCGTGCCGAGCGTATAGTGGTCAGAACCAAGCGACGAAAGCGTTTTTATCTCAGGCGGTGCACAGGCGGTGCATCGTTGATGTATACACTTTAGTTTAAAACAGATATATTCACTGTGAGGTTTCGTCCGTTTGCCTCGTTGCCGTAATTCTGGAGATGGAAATAAATATAGAAAAATTAATTCATGAA
>CAJUYH010010523.1:0-12133 GCA_910591685.1 Galerucella tenella
TGGATAGAAAAGAAATATTTACTCAAGTTCAAGCCTGCAGATATCTCAATTTTCCTACGGGAAATAGAGCTAAAGGAACTACTAGTTTCTGAGACTCTCCTAAGAAACTAAGCAGAAGTAAGGGGGCACAATAGATCTTTTAGGTCTCAGTGAATGTCACCCCTAAAGACATACATACATTGATCTCTAGATATTCTTAAAATATCTATATAAGTAGATTAGATTAGATTTGATGAGGTGGCTGATCGAAGTATTCCACTCACTTGTGGTCCTCTATATCTAAATGATATCCTCCAGTCCGACTCTTTTTCAATTTAATATGTAAAAAAAACAGTATTTTTGTATCTGCAAAATGAAAACTTCAATTTGTATATTGTTGGAAACACCATACCTATGATTGTCAAACGCATTTATCCAAGGTTAAGAAAGTAGTAAACATGTTTATACTATTGTTAATAATTTGCTAGGATTCAATAATGTATCCGATTTTACTGGTTTCAATGATTTCCAACGACCTTCTATCAATATTTAATTATTACTCTAAAGTTATTATCTACTTTGAATAACAAAAAAATGCACAATCGTTACATAGTACGGAATAGTACCTACTGCATAAATAATCCTAGTAGACCAATACTACGATTTATTTTAGACAATAAAGAGGTTTTTCGATACCTATAAACTTTATTAATCAAACTAATTATTAAAAGTATAATAACAACATGTATAAAGTAAAGGTTACGATCCTTGATCCAATCCATCCATAGATAATGAGATATTTATACGGCCTTGCCTTCTATCTCTTCTTTTTCCTCTATACCTCTCTGCTAGTCTCTGTCACTGTGGAACTGAGCCAAAGACCAGGTCTTGCCTAGGCACCAGCTTCAAGTTTTCGTTTTCTCAGTTCATTTCTGTATCTGTAGAGTAGGGAGGCTGAGTGTTGGATCACAGCACTTAGGCCACATGTGACCCATTGTACATCCTCCCGAGGAGTTGTCCTCCTAGGTCATCGTCCATCCTGTCCTTCTCGGAAAGATGGACAGGTCACTAGGAGACTATGAGACTCAGTTCATTTATTTGAAGGATAGTCGCAGCAAGGTAATACATTTTATAAATTGAATGTAGGTATCTGTTTTTTTATAGTTTTAATCTTGTAGTTACTGGAACTGTATTCCTAAGGATGTAGCAGTCATTTTGAACTTTCCATTTTTTGGACATTCTATATCGAACAAACAAGTGACGTAATTTGACAGTGTAGTGGTTAAAGTTCTTACAATACCCTTCTTGGTGTGCGTAATGGATTGTTAATGACCTTCTAACACATTACGTTGAAAGAAATGGAAAAAAGGCAGGTATGTGATTGATCCTAATCAAAATATCACAATAATGAATCGTTTAAATGTATTACAAACGTGAACCCTAATCTTTGACTTGAGAAATTTGATTAGTTGATGTTTAGATTACGCGCAAGGGCGACCTATCAATCGGGAGATTACAGGATCCAAAATAGGATGCAGACGTACCTTTTATATCGACAACGTGTCTTACGTTTTTTTCTACTGTCCCACTGACAGTTCTGTACTTTGTTGTTTACGGTCAATTATTATTTATGATCAGTGAATATTAGTCTTATTGTTATAGTTATTTAAATAATACAAAAATATGCCTAGATACACGGAAAAACAGCATTTTGGAAGTTCTCAAGTATTTTCAGTTGGAAAAAGTTTCCAGTTTGGCTGCATTCGATCCTGGTCATTTTATTTGTCAAATTTAAGGTTAGATATATGTCAAAAAAGCAAATAAAATAAACGACATACCCAAAACCCGTATATACACGTCACAAACGATGACGCTCACCAAAAAGGCTATTGAATGTACAATATACATTCACTGGAACGTTCCGAAAATGTATTATTTCAATTTTATCATTCAAGCCAATTGACTCACAAAAAAAATTGGTTATGATTACTTCTGAAATTAGGAATAAAAATTCAGCTCCTATGCTATTCCATGGTCACACGAATACCCATTACGTAAAGCTCGATTTCATTCATATGTTCTGGTAACTCTTTCACTTGCAAATTTTATGTCTATTTTTAAATTCATTCATATTTTTGACTCCCGTTCGCACAACAATAATCTGTTACGACAGGAAGTACCGAGATAAATACGACGACCTTTGATCCAAACATAAGAATAAGATTAATTTCTACATGTTTATTCGTATTTTGTACGAAAATAGAGTTGACCAAATACAGATGACACGGTTTTGTTGATAGTCGAAAAACTTTGCTCTTTCCATTAATTTCAGAATGTTATTTGTTATCTTTATTATTACAGCATAAAAAAATATCATTGAATTTCCGATTAGTCCCTGTATAAATATTTGAATGATGACCTCGAAAAAATGCGACTCGTAATATCCTGAACGAAAAACTCTCATGGAAAAATATTAAAATTCATTCATACTTCCGAAAATTCACGTGAGAAACGTACGGTTTTATCAACGTAATATTTAATATCAGCAAACGGATGGAAGTGGCGGTTTTGAAAAAATAAATTCCCATGTTCAAAAAATATTTATCACAATAAGGTATTTCGAAAGGGTCATGTAGGAAATTGTTAAATGATAAATAAAATTTGAAATTGTTTTACAAAAATTAATTCGTGACTGCTAGTACCATCTACGAGCAATATTTGTAATCATAAAAAGCGATTTCTACTAACCGTCATCGTGAGGAGAGTAGCTTGTAGTATCACTGGTGTCCTGTAGATGTCGGTAATACAACTTTAAGTGAATCTGAAACAAATAATAGAAATTAATTGAAGAAATTTTTAGTATAGTTAAAATAATACCCTTCTTGGTGTGCGTCATCGATTGTGACGTATATCCGGGTTTTCGGCATGTCGTTTATTTTATATGCTATTTTGACATATAGCTAACCTTAAATTTGATAAATGAGATCATCAGTATGGTATTTAGCCAAATTCGGAAAGGCTATGCAATTTTAATAATTATCAGCTTCTTTTTCTAACTGAAAATACTTGAGAACTTTCAAAATACTGATGTTTTTCCGTGTATTCATGCATATTTTTGTATTATTCATATAAATAAAACAATAAGATTAATATTCACTTTTCATAAATAATAGGTAATTGACTGTAAACAACAAAGTACAGACCTGTCAAGAACTGTCAGTGTGACAGTAGAAAAAGACGTAAGACTTATTGCCGCTACGAAAGTAACGCCTTTATAGTATTTTAAGCTCTCGATTGATAGGTTGATCTTGAGCGTAATCTGAACATCAACCAATCAAATGTTTGTATGTCAAAGATTAGGGTTAACGTTTGTAATACATTTAAACGGTTCATTATTGTGATATTTTGATTAGGATTAATCACAGACCTGCCTTTTTTTCCATTTCTTCCTACGTAATGTGTTAGACAGACATTAACAATCGATGACGCACACCAAGAAGGGTATTATTTCAACTATAGTAATACAAGGTTTAAGAATTTCGTATTCGTTAGTTTTTTCAATAAAACAATTCCAAGCTTAAGTTTTAAATAAAACTATAAAAATCATGAAAACAACGATTAATACAATTCAGTAGATTCGTTGTAATTTGCCCTTACCCTAAAGTTGAGCTATATGAGAAATTTCTGCTAATTTTCATATTAAAATTCGTTTAGCTCTGAAAAAATATGTAATAATAACCCTGAAAAAAATTGAAGGTAATCTGAGTGGATGAAATCCTTACAAAACTGGTTTAAATTCACTATCTCCATCCACCCTTTCATGGTTATGTTCAGCACATTCTGATAGGAGTGTTCGGGCCAGGAACCAAACACTCTGAAAACTTGGGAAAAACCCCCAATATCTTTCAAGCGGAAATCCACGCTATAAGAAAGTGCACCCAGTTCAATATTGATAAAGGATACAGAAGACAGAGGATTATCATAATGTCGGATAGTCAAGCAGCCATTGAAGCACTTAGCTCTTGTGTAATCAGTTCCAAAATGGTGTGGGAATGCCTAGACAAACTCAATGAACTAGGCGAGAACAACATAGTCACCTTACTATGGATTCCAGGACACACTGGAATAGAAGGAAATGAAATAGCAGATGAACTAGCAAAGAGGGGGACTGAAATACCTTTCTGGGGGCCTGAACCCTTTTGCGGAATCATCCCCAATGTAATATTGAAAGAAATAGGTAGAGCCGAGAAAAAGAGAACATCTGACCATTGGAAAGATCTAGTAGGGCTTATACAATCAAAGACTCTTCTGGGTGACTACAACCTGTTGAGATCAAATGAATGCATAAGCGAAGGTAAAACTGCGCTAAGAGTTTTAGCAGGGATCCTAACGGGACATTGTCGCCTGAAAAAGCTGAAAATATTGGAGGAAGAAGAATGCATATTTTGTGGCTTGGAAGAAGAAACCTCTATCCATATATTTTCCAACTGCACAGCACTTCATAATCGTAGAGCACAGCACCTGGTAGATTACTGGATATAAGAGGAACATTTGAAGCCTGCAGACATCCTAAAATTTCTCCGGTAAATAGGACTCTCCTCAGAAAATAAGTAGAAGTAAGGGGGTCTAGTGGATGAAAACCTTACGAAACTGGTTTGAATTCATTATCTCCATCCACCCTTTCATGGTTATACCCAGCACGTTTTTTAGTAAGACAAGTATAATTAATTTAATAAATATATCTTATTCTCCTCTATTTGAAAAAGTAGGACCTGGATTTTTTATTTTTGTATCTGTCTAAACATAAAGACTTTGGCAGCATTGCTAGTTGTTTCCCCGTAAAAAAACCATTGAGATATTTCTCCAACGCTGTAATCTGAATGCTAATTCAATTTTGGTACCAAATTGAGCCCTTTGGTTGCGAAAAGAATGGCATAGAGAGGAGAGTTATTCCTACTTGGTAATATTTATATACAACACTAATTTATTGAACATTTTTCATATTAAATTGAATATAATTATTGATATCATTAAAACTCATCTTGTTCTGCTTTCATAGTGATCCACTATTTAAAAAGTATCCTAAATCCGTGTTGCTCCGTCACTGATTTGTTTCGATTCGCGGATGCTACTGCCACTGGCATCAGAAATAAAAATAAATAGTAGTCACTGAAAGCACGTTTCCTTAAATAGAATAATTCCGAGAAAAACGCTTGCTGTTAATGTTTTGAATAATGTGCAGTGTAATACAACGTTATGTCATATCGGTAACATTGGAATAAAGGTCAAGTCTAAACATATTCGAGAATAAGATTGTTTTTCCACTACTGGTTGTGGAGTTGACAATTATTGCTTCTTCTAGAAGTTGAATCTCTCTATTAGTGGTTAATTAGTTTTTTCTATCATCAACCCAGGTCGATAATGGACAAATTCAAATATCTTGAGAATTCAGGGATAGTGGTTCAACAAAAACTTGTGCAACATAATTATGTATACCCAGGAGATTGTCTTTAACATATTTGCCGTTTGAAATTACCTATCAAGATAAAATTATTTGAATAAAAATGTTATTAGTTTAAAATTCGCGCTCAACCAAAAATGACTGATGACATAACGAGTACGTTCATAATATATCGAGAACTGAGAGTGTACTTGTCAGTCAGACGACGGGGAATTAATTTTAATTTTTGTCTTAAATTTGACGAGTAGTGGAAGAAATTGTATGTACACCATGATGGTGAATACATTTATAAGCCTCGCACCTTATTAATTTTGGTGCTCGGTCGATAATAATAGTCTCCACCACCTTGGTGTATAATATACTATTTAAAAAAATAATAGTTATTTGTTATACACCGAGAGAAGAGTTATTTATAGACAAATAAACTGATTTGTTTGACCCCCCTTTGTTTAATACTAACATTGCTTATTCAATATTAAGAAGCCATATTAACGTTAAAAGATTGGGAAATTTTGATATAAAAAAATAATTTATTCGAGTGTAATTTCTTTAATGTGAAGAAATTTGTTCTTCTCCATGCACACCTTTATACAATTGTTTTTCAGAAACTATAAAAGTTTACGAAGCACTATATAATATTTTGTCATAAAATATAACGATGCTATTTGGGTAAAAATTGTTTTCCTTACCCAGAAAAAAACCTAACATCTTGGATAATATTCCATCACTTTAGAACAACAAATTAAATTTTCATAGTAAATCATTTGAAAGTTTTGACAGAGATTTACATTTTTTAAATAAGCCTATAGATTATTATTAGCCTCAAATAACATCTACTTCATACCGAAAAAATAAGTATTTGAGTATATTTGTACATTTATTGTTACAAAAGAAACTTCTTTACTCCAAATCTCATATTTCTTCACCCGTAAGAAATCACATTAGCCCACAAATTATGTGGCAATTAATATAAAGAACTTTCACCCCACCCTGCCCTATTATTCAGAATCGTACCGGTCGTTGGGAGTGAGTCAGTGAAATTCATAGATAAAGGATATATTATGTGAAATTAGATGAGTTTGTGCAATTTTACTGATTATTGTGAAGTTTGTGGTTAAAGTGCTCTGGACAAAAATGGCGATTCCAGAAATTGTGAAATCTGTTTGAAGGTAAGGAAATAAATGTTAGGTTATATTCAAGTAGGTAGAAGTAGCAAGCAAGCGAAAACATACACATTTCTCAAATAAACCTGTCAGATCTAGGTACCCAAAAAAACTACTATGCATGGGAAAAGCATTAATGAACACACTTACGGTTACGGTTAGACAACGGTTATGTTTTAGATCATGTAGGTATGTTTAATTTAAAAAATGTATGCTTTCCTATTTTAAAAATGTATAGCTTTCATTTTAATAGATCAAAATATTCAGCAACAAGTCTTTTATTCCTATCCTGTATTCCTACTAAACAGTTTCATGCATAAATAGAGAAGACAATTGATTTTTATTAGATTTAAACATGTTTGTCATAAAAATACTGTCATTTTAATCCGTGTGAAGACTAACCATCGACGCAATATATTGTTCATCAAAATTATGGTTCGGTTATGATGAATATGTTTAATTTTAGTAAAAATTGATAGTTTTCTTTAAAAACATTCGTTTCCAGCAAATAAATATAATTTGCTGGGACGATACATTTTTTACAAATAAAAAACGTATCGTTAACCCAAACAATATATTTTTTTATGGTAAAGAAATATATTTTACCGAGACAATACATTTTTTTATGATAAAGAAATGTCATTCTGCCATAAAGTAATTTTTTTATAATAAAACAATATAGTTAGCTTGCAAAAATAAGTATCTGTTATTGGAAAACTACTTTATTTAATTAAAATGCTTTTAAAGGTTAATATAACTATTTTGTCATTGTTCCTTAATAAATAATGTTCGAGACAAACATGATACATTTTCACAAGAATAAATATAATTTTCGATAGATGATTCATTTTATTAATGACAATGAATATGGTTTTATTCATAGGTAATATCACTTCCCGAACTTGAAACAAATCCTTTCTTAACGACAAATTAAATATTACTTAGGCCATATGGAAAATCATATTTGTTTGACATAATAAGATTTTGATTGTCACAAATAAATCTTTTTCTCGGTGTACTAGGAGAAAACTCAAAAAATTTAATGCAGTGGATGGCGTTTCATATCCGAGGCTAGAAAACCAGCCTAAGCATTGAATCTTCTTATTCATTATACCTTGTATGTATGTATGTCTCAGAAACTAGTAGCTCCTCCAGTCCTATTTCCCGGAAGAAAATGAGGTTAGAAGTGCGTACCTCCCGAGATGATAGAGGCAGGTAAAATAGCTATGCAAAACTTGCTATCGACAAAATATGCCGCAGTATATGTCAAGTTCAACAAATAGTGCAATGGAAAAAAAAAAGTGGTGCAATACTGTGAAAATTGAGAGTTCTAGTTTGTGCGCATACAACAATTTCCTTCCCTTTTTTAAAAGAGCAAGGAGCAAGGTTATAAGCCAAAGAAATCGAGTCTTGTCAAGAGAACAGTCCATCAAATTTTTGTCTGACGCCCCAGATAGAAAGTATTTGACTATAATGTATGTATGGGGTCAGGTAATCTGGTCCCTGCTACCTACGTTAATACTCTGGTACTCTGGCCCTAAATTCATCCGACCAGTAATTTCGCCCCCGTAATGAATATACAATTAAATGTTGTTCTTAGAATTGAGGTAAGGCAGGTACTTGATAAAAAAACAACCCCTTGAATTATCAGATTTGTAATCATTTATCGAAGTGAATTTGAGCTGAAAGTGTTGAAAAATAACCTAACCTAACATTTATTGAATAGTAGTAAATAAAAACTAAATAAAAATTTTGTTTTATTTCTTTCCATTATTTAGATACTAGTCTTTGTGTTATGCTTGTCAAAGTACCTCTTAAGTACTTAGCGTACTTACACAACTTAGAGAAACTATATAAGTATATGTTTATTCTATAGGGACCAGATTACTTGTACGGAATATTATACCTGCCGGCCACGGGGACCAAATTACCTCCTAAATATCTGTGAGGTCATATTTTTGGGGACCAAATTACCAACTCCGGTGTGTATACGCTTAGGCGTTATTGTTTATTTTCATTAGAAACACTAAACAAGAATTGTAACATTTCAAATGTGATTGTTTCAAATTTTTATACATTATTGAAATTATTTCTCCGGAAGAACAAATATCGCTAGAAGGGACGAAAATAAGTGCGCAATTCTGCCCACAAAGTCATGTGGGAGATATGAGGAGGAGTTTGAACTATTTTGCCAGCGGCGCCAGCCCAAATATGTTCACAAGTGATGATATTCTTCTGGTATATTTGTCGGTATATTCTTAATATTTGTCAACCCTGTTGAACGGACCCGAACAAATGCTCCACTAGGTCCTGGTTAATAGAATAACACAATAAACACTGGAAGAATACGCCCAGGCAAACACATGGGAAAAAATTCATAAAAGAACCATCAGAAAAAGTAGCGAAAGAACTGCTCTCAATGAACAGGAACAAACTACGCACCATAACGGGGCTCCTTACAGGACACTTTCCCACAAAGGAGCACCTGAACAAAATAGGGCTATATAACGGAGAACTTACATGCAGAAGATGCAAAAAGGACACCGACAGGAGGCAGAAACTGCATGGAGACCCCAAATGACTCTAGAAGACTTCTACAACCAACCAGCAAAAAACCTGTATGAGGCTAATACAGGGAACGGATTGGCTGTAGTCAGAACACTGGGAGGATCCACAATAAGCCCAGGAGGCTGACTGGTGCCGGCGAAGGGACGGCTCCTTCATTTTTGAAAAAAAGCTACTTGTCCGGTGTAAACCTGTTCTGAAGAGGAGCGAATAAACATTTTCGGATGGTTTGTATTTAAAGAAATATCACCAATGTGCATGTTAGACTTGTGCCAATTGGCTGAAGAGAGACAATAGATGAAATTAACGATTTTATTGGTTATTACAAATAATAGTCCGTTAAGGTAATTCCTAATAATGATTGTATTAAAACCTCAACTCAATAATTTGTTTTGTTTCCCTATTGTTTTCTTGTAACGCTACTGGTGCTAATAAAAAGAAATGTACTAAAATTAAATAAGATATATCTTCGTTGAAGATTGTTCGGAGAGTGAGGAAGATAGAGAGAGAGGTAGATAGAGAGAGAACTCGTTTCGTATATAAGAAGATAAGACGAAGAATTCGAAGAATGCCTCCAAACAGCTTCTTACAAATATTTACCTTAAAGCAATAATCAAATAACTTCAACTTTACGTACAGAACAGGAAATTGTGTTTGAAGCATTTATTCAAAATTATTTAGTTCCAATCATTCTAGTTATTAGAATTGGAAACCTGTTTTCTTCAACCAAATTTTCCAATAATACACAACAGCATCGAATTTTTAGGCGAAATAGTTGAAATTATGGCGGGCACACATGGTACATCCGCCAAAATTTGAAATAGTGCTTTAAATCTTCACATAGATTTCATTAATATTCAAACTAATTTGAGTAACGTAAAAATGGACGTTGAGTGGTAAAATAATCCAGTTGCAGCCTCCTTATTACTCAAAGGTAATCTAAATACTTTTCATTCCTGTGCCTCGCCGAACAAGACTGGCTTATTGGCTTGATCTACTGTTGAATAATTTGTTCTCTAAAACCAAATTGTTGATTTGGAACAATTTTTCTACTCTCCTCAATTGGCTCTAGTCTTTCAAGAAGTATATATATATATTTTCAAAAGGCTTCGAGATTACAAAAAGTAGACTTTTCCGAGTGAAAGATTTTATTATAGACAATCAATAAGTACATTATTATGACAAAAATCCTAGTAGAAAACTATCGCATTATTCATGATACCGCTCGTCAAGCGCACTCGTCCACTCATACAGAACTATAGATGTTTATTGCAAATATCTCGGTTTCTATTGCAAATACGTTGAAAGTGATTGGGTTAGGCTAGGTTTGTGGTAAGTGGGTCTATAAAGTCCTCCACTGCCACTGACAAGAGTCTATTGTGGCTCACACCTATTCAGATTTTACCAAACAAATTCAGCTTCTTAACAAAGCCGATTAGTTTATTTGGTGAATGATCCGGGGGCGAGAGAGAGAGACCCTGCCAAACATCAGATTCCTGATTCGAGCCGCGGAGGGGCAGGCACAAATTATATGCTCTGCTGTTTCATCATCTCCCAGACAAACACGGCAAGTCGGATCTTCCGACAGTCCAAGTTTCAGCATATGATGATTCAGATGACAGTGGCCTGTTAAAAGGTCTGTTAGACAACGTAGGTCATGCCTGCTATAGTCTAACATTTGTTTGGGGACATTCTTCGAAGGATGTATAAAAGCTTTCGAATGAACCAATCCTGGTACATTATGCCAGATGTCTGAAGCTCCCTCCCTTGGTAGAGAGTGCCTTTTTGTTTCCTTTCATGCCAGAATGTCCAGGGATCCAGACCAGCAATACTTTATTGAGTTCTCCTATTGAGGAAAGTTTTTTTTGTTAGTCTAAAACCAATTTCGACGTTAAACGGCGAGAGCTAAGTGCTTCCAAAGCCGCTCAGCTGTCCGAGAAACTTTTTATTGTTCTATTTATGAGATTGCCTTGCTCCACTCTCTCCACACACGAAACAATGGCGTCAATTTCCGCCCGAAATACAGTTGCATTTGGAAGTGATTAGACATGATTTATGAGAAAATTTTGGTATCTACCTTTTTTATTGGAAGCTTTTTTCCATAAACTCGTATGTTTTCGAGATATTTTTCACCCTCTTGATAGAATTCAATAGTTTTTAACTATGTATACTTCGTCAAAACGAATGAAAATGCAGGCTGTCGTTTTGTATGATCGTTTAAATCTTCATTTTATTGGACTTATTGTATCGCAGAAGAGAAATATCGAAATTTGAGAGAGTATTCATATTTATTTCGAAAGTTCTCATACAATATCGAATGAAAGTTAACTTTCGTCACCAGATGAATCTAATTTTCGTATACATTTTTCCTTTTTGTATCTCCTCCATGTAATGAATAGCCTGCGTTATGATTCTACCAGTATTATTATTAGTGGCACTAAACACGAAGGTATATATAAAACCGGATAACACCATAATGACGAATACTCAATTACCTACAACACAACCGATTATAACACACATGGAGCCTGCATTCTTGCAAACAACAATCCAATCGACCTCTTTCCATGCGTTCATTCATCGACATTAATTTTCGGCGATTTGTGCTTTGGCGACGAGTTCGGGAGAAAGAAACAAAGAAAAAGAGAACAAGCTACATGCAGAGATGGACTTTAAACTGTAACAGGGACGTTCTTAATAATTGAACCTTCAATAAACCGATCACTAACAAAGAGATGAGAAAAAAGAGAAAATGTGACTATTGTAAATGATTAAAAAACTCATTAATGTCTGCAATTTTTATAGTTTAATTTTTTATGCTTACTGGTGGGAAACTTGAATTTAACTACATTTAACTCAAGTGTTGCTGATACACTCCAAAAAATACATACAAAGACATAATTCCTAACTTGGCTTTTCTTACAGACGTTAAGGGTAGCAATGGACCATTTTTATCACGTTCTTG
>CAJUYH010010524.1:0-12132 GCA_910591685.1 Galerucella tenella
AGTAGTGGAACTAATTAGAAATTTATACTAGTTATATGGGTAGATTCCACAAAGTATAAGGGTCCAAGTCCAAACAGTAAATTCAATTACATTCTCACATTAGAAAAACGGTTCACAATATCTTGACAGCTGTTGCAAAACTTTCTCAAATATTCATTTGTTCCGGTACTTCACTTTTATAAAATGGAAATTTTATAGTCTTCTACAGAGAATATTGTTCGCTACTTCGTAACGGTTTGTAATTCAATTTTGCATTAAATGGTTCTGGAAACGCATAAAATATTTTTAGTACTTTAAATAAAGGTTTTCTTTTTTATCTGTAGAGATCCCAAAGGGAGACTGACGCTAATGGTTATAGCCTAAAACATTAAAAGTAATCCTAAAAGCTATAATAAAAATAGTTGTTCGACTAGACAAAACCAAACAATAAACGAAACGAAAACCAGAACTATAAAACCAGTTATTCAGGGCTCTTCATGTTTTCAATACTCTAAGCAGGGGTCGCTTAATATATTCTTCGTAAACTGTTACTATTTCTTAGAATACTTTGTGTGGGTATTTAATGGGATTTCGGATTTAGGGTCAGGTCGACTTAAAAACAGGTAAAGCGTCTAACGTCACGTAATCAGGTGTTTTTGTAAGGGGGGTGTTTGGCATTGTATTGGAGATAACAAAGAACTTAGTATGCAAGGCAGTGGATTTATGTTTAGGATGAAATTATAAATATTATTATATTGAATTAATTTGAGTTAAAACTAAAAAAGATGACTAAGAAATTAATTTCTTCCATGAATTCGACACAATGCATGCGTTAAGCCCGGACCACAGATCACCTACACTGGTTTCAGGGAAAATTACTACAGAAATAGTGTAGGTTAGGTTAGGTTAGGTTCTATGTGAGTGGGGCCTTCTCGCCACCTCCACTGCGACCTTCGTTAGGTCTATTGTGGCTCACCCCTAGGAATTACAATTCTTCCCACAAGCCGGTGCTTCTGACGAAGTCCTTGGTTGTATTTGGTGATACTTTTTTGAAGTCGTTCGGCTTTAAGGTACTAAAACCGAATATAATATACCTTAGCCTGCTCAAGGCTTGTCATGAGCATAGTAGGTATGTGCTCCGCAGTATCGTCCTCCAAATTACAGAACCGATAGTCCGAGGTCTCACCTTCTTTAGGTGGTAATTTAGTCGACAATGTCCTGCAAGTAGTCCCAACAGAATGCGTAGGTTTGTTCTACACTCCATTCCAGGATCTGCTTATTTTTTGTACTCGGGTAGTATATGAACGGCTTCGAGTGAGAGCGCCCTGGTATGTCTGCCCAGTAGTGTAGTGTAATAATTAGATTAACGGCCGTTTTCATAACAAACTTTAACACTACTTTAAGTTTTAAAGCAAACTTGAAATAAAAATCGATTTCATAACAGTCTTTATATAACTTCAAGTCGACTTTAAAAGTTAAAGTGGACACAATCGCGACTTTAGGGACAGTTATCAGTTCGTTGTGTCAGTATTGTGGAAAAATTCTCTTGAGATGGAAATAGATACCGAGTCATCAGCCTTTGAGGATAGCAGCAACGAAAGCGACAGTGATGAGGAAATATTCATCATTAGGAAACGAAACGAAAATATATACCTAAGCAGAGAACAATAGATTTTGAAGATGAAGTTGAAGAATTTTACCAAAGTTTCAGGTTAAGCAAACCTGCTATAGTGGCAAGATGGCCAGGGAGTGCTCATGATCAGACTATTCTTAATAATAATAATAGTCGATTCAAAAATAATTTTGAAGGAGGCCAATTTAGGAGGTTCCATTTAATCGGAGACTCTGGATATGAAGTTCAACCATATCTCTTGACTTCTCTGCAGGAAAAAAATACAGAGGCTGAAAGACTATACAATGAGTCATTAATAAGAACTAGAAATACAGTATGGTGTCTGGAAAAGAAGCTTTCCTATACTATCCCTAGGTATAAGGGTTAACTGGATGCAGCAATGACAATAATTGCAGCAACAGCGGTTCTTCATAATATGACTATCGAAATGAATGAACCCTTAATGGTTTTGCACTCAATAATCGATTTATATTTTTCAGCTATTAGGCAATCCAGATCACGTGACCTAATATGGCCGTGCAGGGCAAACAATTTAGACAGATAGGTGAAATAGGTTAGTTTTGTATTGTCTATTCAGTCATAAACAGTACTCAAGACTTTTTAGTCGAATTTATTAGTATGTTTTGCTTCAATTTAGTATATTTTATTAGTGTTTAGTATATTGTTCATTTGATTAGTATTTTTTATTTAGAATATATCACTTTTCTTAGTTTTTACAAATATTGTTATTGAACAAAACTGAACAAAATGCCTGCTACATACAGCCTGATATTTGATTTTTGATTCTGTTATATCATCTCTACTGATTGCTGCTGACCACATTTCTCTACGCTTCTTACTTAATTAATTCTTGTGCACCAAAAATGGGTTCTTTAAAACAGCTGGAACCTTAAAAAAGCTTACTTGGTCTCGGTTTGAACGGCTCCCACAACCGACTACAATACAAGTTGTTGGCATTTTGAAGTAGGTGTTCCATTCCTGAAATCCGTAAGCATAAAAGTTAAATACTGCAGGTGATATCTTCCGATTCAAGCAAGTGAAATTTTAATGCCAGCAATTTAATAAAAGTTTCACTTTCATTATAATATTGTATATGTTTTAGTCAGAGACACCAAAGCAAAATAAAAGCACCTTTTTCCAGAATAAATACTTATGTATACCAAAATCCACGGTCTACAATGTATTAAATCACATTTGTTTGCCCTGTGTCGCCATATTGAATTTTATTTGACAGGTCAATGGATTGCCTAGTTTTTACGTTTGTTTATGACCAGGGAGAGAAATACAATTCTTCTTCTGTTGTAAAATTTGTACTCTAACTCTTTTTCTATCTACTTCACCCATAACACTTATTTCAAGTTGAAAATCAGAAGAAAGCATAGACACTAATATAAAAATATAATACGAACATAAACATAACCCTACTTCAATTGAGTCATAGTCACTGATACCAACTTCTCTCGATAAACGTAAAATCACACTTTACTTAAGGGAACAGTACAGAAATGTTATGAAAATCATTCAACTTTTAGTGAAGTTAAATTGATAAAGTTACTTTAGCTGAAGTGAACTTTAGCATTTGTTAAGAAAACGAACGTAAATAATGTAAATAAAACTTAATTCTAGTTAAATAGTAGTTTACCTAACTAGTGCGGAAAGTGATACTTTTCCGCACGCTATTGCATATGGCCGAACGACGCTTTAGCGAGTTCGGCCAGCAATCGCGTGCGGAAAAGTCACTTTACGCACGTGTTAGGTACACTATTTTTTCTACTAGCATGCGGATAAAAGCCCAAAAGTTAACATAAAGAAACATTTCTTATTAAAAACATATCAACAAATTAATTATTATTATTTTACATTCATTTGATGAGGCTTATACCAGGGCCATTAAAAAATTATTGAAGCGTACGCGTTCCTCTTTATTGAAAATTATAGCAGAATTCTAATAAATTTCTTAATTTTTCAGTCATTTGGTAAACTTGGATATACAAAATACATATTTTGAATATTCAAATGTCAGTATATTCCTCAAATGTCAATAAATTTACTTTCCGCACTAGTGCGGAAAAGTGACTCTTTCCGCACGCTTTTTAGTGCGGAAAAGATTCACTTTCCGCACGTTAGTAGAAAAAATTTGTTTTATTTCTAATATTAATAATTTTCTCACTCAACTTTAGTTCTTAAATATACGGTTACTCATTTCTCTGCATTGCGAGTGATACTTGATGACGTTTCTTATATAAATAATTTACGTCAGTATTGTTTATTTAATTTTTTGTTTTTAACTTTTACGCTTGCAATGCAGAAAAAGAATCCTTATCGGTTTTCAATTTGGATGTCAGTTCGCTATGATGTTGTTTTATGCAAGGTTATCATCTGCAAAATGGTTGACTTGACTGCTGTTAAATTTCAAAACGATTTCCTTATTGGATCTAGAATTTTATTAAAACATTTAAAAGCTTCAGTATCAGTATCAATATAAACAAAACGGGATACAGGTTAGTATTTTGAGGGATTGAATAATTAGTCCGAACAAAATCTAAAAAAAAAGTATAAAAATGAAGATTATAATAAAAGCAGAATAAAAATATGGAAATAGTGAATTAAGAGAAAGATCAATGCTATATTCGAAAGCCAAGCGGCTATAAAAGCAATGATTTCCGTGCAGATAAATTCCAAACTTGTTTGGGACTGCTTGGAGATGCTACAAGAGCTGTGCAGTCATAAGAGATTGTCCTTAGCATGGTTACCAAGCTACTCAGACACAAGGGCAATGAAGAGGCAGACTCACTAGCTCAGAACCTTTCTTTGATATAGCGAAAGAGCTGCAAACAAATAGCAGTACTTGGAAAATGCTAGACTGGTATTTATCAAGATAAACAGATCTATTATTGCCATTAATATCTATATTTCAGATTCCTTCCTCTAACTCTTCCTCTAACTCAAAGCATTGAGTTGACCTTCACATTCTGGCAAATCATCTTAAGCAACAGCTACCTGATAAATTCATTTTACGCTCTAAAACATAAAGTTCTATCGAAACCAGGAGGTTTTTTTATTTGCACTGAACAATTGTAGTTATAGGCCATCGATACCCTGGGAGTAACAGTATTTCGGAATTCTAACAAATTTTTTTTAATGTTTATAGTGAGTATTTTCCCTAAGATAAAAATTGTATATGTGCCATTTTTTTTTGACAAAACTGTCATATTAAACAATTCAGTTGATGATGAATGTGGGAATCCGAAACGTAGCAGGTAAGGAAACATATCAACAAAGAAGTTTCAACTGTTTTTTTATATCTGTTCAAATGGTTCGACCAAAAAAATACAAAAGCCCGAGAAATAATTTTTTTACAATTATCTTTAACCTTGGAGATCCCAATAATTCGAATTTGGGACATACTGTACAGCACCTGCGAATCTTTTAATGAAATTAAAGTCTGAAAATGGACAAGCGTTGTTATAATCTTTTTACTTTTTGCGTTTGACAATCACCCCAAATCTCCCCTGAATTTGAATTAATATCCGAAATAGTAGTGATAACTAAGTATTGGATTCTTGGCTATCATGAGCTCTATCCTCGTTCTGGAAAGTGAGAACAAACCAGTTTTTACTCCGTCTCTCGGCAAGCAGGTAACAGAACTACATTATCAATTTATCATCAGGATGGGAAAATAACACTTCGTCTCTTTAATAGCTTCTAATTGCTTCTAAGGGCTGCTCTTATAGAGCAATTACAAGCTAGCAAATGGGATCTTGACCATATTATATTTCATTGCTAAGTGAACAGTAGACTATTATTCTAAAGCCTTTTTTATTGGAGCTATAAATCTGCTTAACATAGGTGTATTCTTTATCTAAACATTAAGAAATTTTGTCTGGAATGTCAAAATTTTCTAGCGATTTGCGTAAAACAAATACCTATTTCCTTAATGCCTATTATTTATTATTTGAAAATCACTTTGATGTAAAAAATATATATTATTATGACAAATAAGTTAATTAATTTTATGCGTCGCGTACATTATAGTTTAAAGTGTAGGTTGGATTATTTTCTAAACGTAAACAGAAACTAGAATAAATTATAAAAAGATCCTTGAAATCGCCTTTACCTTCATCCAACTTTCACTTGAAAATAAATATCTACTAATCGACCATATCTATTGGATAGGCAACACAGTATTCAATTGGTTCAGTGAAGTATATTGTACCGGGGGTCTGATAAGAGAGATAAGTATCTTGGAAACTCTTCTGACATACAGCGGGCTACTACTCTCAATCAGACACCCGGTACAGTAAACTTTCTTTAGCTTAAAATTAATGGAATTAACGATTTCGACTGTGGACGATTATTATTTTGCAACTACCTGAATATACTTATAAAGTATTATACATTAAATTATTGAGTTTAATTTAATTTATTATATCAACAGTTGCTGGTAGGCAACCAAACAAACACCAAATTGAAAACATTTTATTCCTTATTAAGCAAGTTATCACCAACATATTCATTTAAGATTTAGCTCAACTTACTAATAGAGAGTTTTCAACTAAAAATAGATTCTTGCTTACGATTAGCATATCGTTAATTCTAAGTCGCTCTGTATTTTATCAAATTTAATAACGTTGTTTTGTTTTATCACCATTTGAGAAATTCTATTTTAAAAATGTCTTAAAATCCGCCTATTAGAGTTTGACGTCACTAGTATAAGTTGAAGTTAGTCACATATTCTAACGTTGAACAAAATAAGATAGGGGAGTTATCCAAATTGAAGAAGAAAAGAAAAAGTTTAGGTTAGAGTGACCGCGAGTTGTTTGCATTTCCATGTGGTTTCATCTTGATTTAAATTTTTGATTAGCTCGGGCTTAAGCTTAAAAGGATTAAGCCTTTTATCAATAAAATGCTTCAAATTCCAATTGAGCTTGAACTGTCAACATTACATAACAATGACAAAGAATGAAGAAGAAGCTGAAACATGGAACAGCAAAGGAAGACTATTGACAACTTCACACTTAAGTAGTGACGTTTCTGCATTATAAGTTGTATAATTTTAGTGAATTTTTTTCTGTTAATCTAAAGACCAAATTTAAATATCCCATTTATCACTTATTAATGTTACGTAATAAAACATGGGGTTAAAATTTGACGTTGAACACTCTATGGTCTAGCATTGGAAATGGCAAGAAAAGGAAGTTTGAAACTTCTGGTAAACTTTACCAGAATTAGTTCATTCAAATTTTATTTCACATGAAGTACTCCTTTAGGAACATATTAGAGCTCACAGTCACGCTTCTTTTAATTACTAAATTTAAACAAAACTTATTTTTTGTAGGGAATATCTCCAGAGCATGTTCCACCGTATGACAATGACCTTATAAAATGTGCTTTAGCAAAGATTCCAGAAAAATACAAAGCACTGAAAGACTATAAACCTTTAATACAAGCGGATCACAAGGAATTGCGAAAATTCTTTTGTATTTATATGAGAAAACATCTGTTGCAGTATGTACTTAAAGACCCAGCGGAGTGGAAAAGGTAACTAGCGTAATAAATATCGATATTTTGTTTAATAATAATCGCCTTCAGAAAACTATACTTATATTCCTTGCTATTATAATGGCGAATTTGAAACAATGCGGTTATATTTATAATTGCCGAGTGCCGACAAAATTTTGCGATGTACTACGAGATGAGCGTGCGCAGAAACGAGAAGGCATACTTCTACTTGTCATCGATTTGTAAAATAATGTATGAATACATGAACAACTAATGTTCTCTGCAGCGGTGGAGTTAGACTTGGGCGGCCCGTAGGCAGAACATGTGGTGGAGGCCCTCAAATCGTTTGTGGTTAACTGTTGAAAGTTTCTATTAAGGTCAAGGTAAAAAAGAAAGCAACTAAATAAGTTTGCTAACAATAAAGGAGATGTCTCCTAGTGACCTGTCCACATTCCTGGGAAGGACAGGATGGACGATGTCCTAGGAGTACAACTCCTCGAGAGGATTTACAATGGGTCACATGTGGCCTAAAGGCTGTGAGCATACACTCATCCTCCCTAGTTTACAGATACAGAAGTTGGCTAACACAAAATTGATTCAAAATTTAACTAGAAAACAACTAAAATAATTTCAGCTTTTTTTTTCCCTGGAACCGTCCCTTCGCCGGTACCACCTCATTCTCCTTGGCTTATTGTGGATACTCCTAGTGTTCTGACTACAACCTATTCAGCCATTCCGTTACCCGTATTAGCTCATACAGGTTCTTTGCTGGTTGGTTGTAGAAGTCTTCTGGAGTCATTTGGGGTCTACCATACAGTTTATGCCTTCTGTGGTTCAGCGACTCACAGTTGCATAGTATATGCAGAGCTGTTTCGGTATCCTTTTTGCATCTTCTGCATGTAAGGTCTCCGTTGTACAGTCCTATTTTGTTTAGGTGCTCCTTTGTGGGAATATGTTCCGTAAGTAGCCCCGTTATGGTGCGTAGTTTATTCCTGCTCATTGAGAGCAGCTCTTTCGCCACTTTTTCTGATGGTTCTTTTATGAATTTCTTCCCATGTATTGGCCTGGTCGTGTTCTTCCAGTATTTATTGTGTTGTTCTTTCAACCACCCTTTTAATCATGACCTCGTTAAGCATCTGGGGATGCCCACAGCAGTTTCGGGTCCGTTCATCTGAGTTGACGATCCTACTCTTGCGAGTTCGTCAGCTTTTTCATTGTCTGCGATTCCTTTATGACCTGGGACCCACTCCAATGTTACACTGTTCCGAGTCGCCAGTCTTCTAAGTTCTTCGCCGCATTCCCATACTAGCCGAGATGTCACCCTATAGCTCTGAAGTGCTTTAAGGGCGGCTTGACTGTCACTGTAGATTCTGATCTGTTGTTGTAGGCTCTCATATTAACCATTGCACATGCAAGTATTGCATAGACCTCTGCTTGAAATACAGAAGCTTATTTGCCAAGCGAGACGATCCCTTCATATTTTCTCGTCTTGCTGTATATGCCCGCTCCGGTGCCGAGTTCATTTTTTGATCCGTCTGTATACCAGATCAGTTCATTCGCTCTACTAAGTGGTGGTGCGTTCTCTTCCTCAAGCTCCTTTCGATCTTTGATGACAATCTCGAAGTTCTTGCGAAATATATATTTGGTGGTCATGTGGTCTGTTGGCATTTTAAAAATGTCATCATCCACATGCTTTATCTTTGTGTGTCCTCTCCCATGTGCCACGTCATGGTCTGATGCTTTTTCCAGTCGGGTTAGTGCTGCCCTTGCTTCGCACATTATGACACAATGTAGCGGAGGAAGGTCTAGCATTGTCTCCAGTGCCGCTGTAGGAGATAATTTCAGCTTACCTACAAGCTAAATTATGTTTTTTTGTCTGATTTTTACATCAATATAAACGTATCGATAATATCGTCGAAGTCTGTTTCCATCAAAACATCACTCTCTAAAATAAGGAGAGTTGAAACATTTAAACGCTCCTCGGTCATGGAGCTTCGGAGTTTATTTTTTATAAGCTTCAGTTTTGAGAAGGATCTTTCAGCCGTACAATTTGTCACCATTTCTACTGATTTAATTTAATTTTTTTTGTGGTTTGGTGGCGGCCCATAGGCGACTGCCTATGTTGCCTGTGTTTAAATCCGGCACTCTACATAGATAGTGTTAGCTCGTCGTGAAACAGCCGGTATTTGAAGGATTGAAATGCATATTATATTTCAAAAATAAGTACTAGAATGTCCTTATTCATATTGTTTGTTAGAATATTGTAAATATAAGTGAAAAACGGTGTAATTTTGTTACAATATTGTTAAGATAACGGAAATGAATCATAATCATGAAAATAAAATAATGAGACGGAAAAGTTATTAAAATAAACATGAAATTTTATTTTTAGAAAAAATATGTAAGCGGCTGATAAAAGCAGAATTAAAGGTGTTTAAAATGCGTTAGTCATCGAAACAGTCATATACTTAAATTTATAAAATTATCAATGTAACGTGCATGGAATTATACTGATACTTTTAAAGTTGGTTGTAACTTCATGGGGGGCAAAAGACACTTGAAACTTTGCTATACTCATCTGTTCAAGGACATTTTTAATGGAGACTATTATTTAAAAAAATATGTTTTTTCCACACAAAATGGCATGGGAAAAACCACTGGTCTCATTGGTCATGACTAAAGTATAACTAATGTACATGTCTGTGTAACATGTAATCAACCATAATTATTAACAATATGTTGAAAAGAGTTTTTTATTTTTATTTGTATGATACATTTTTTAATAATAATTTCAGGCTGAGATTTCAAACGTTTCCATCGGATTATCCCACTATGTTGGTAAGAGCTCCTGTGCCTTGGCACACTGTGTATTGTTTAAGTACTCAATTAATGGAGAAACATTATTATAACGGTAACATTATTGTTAGAAAAATTCGAGATCTTTGGTGGGATAAGTAAGTATCAACAAATTTTTCATGAAAACCTTTTCTAAATCCACCAAAACATTTCGAGCCACATTTATAAGCAGCACTGCGAGTCTATAGGCTTTTCTACCAACCCTCGACAATTTTTCTTCTATTTCGATATATTTACTAGTTACATGTCATTCACAGGCGTACTATGGGATACACCCAAGTTTAATAAAGTTTCAATCCATGTTCTAAGGCTTTGTGAATCTCTGGAGTACTTAAGGTTTCTCTGCTTTGCTAAAGAAATACCAAACTGTCCAAACTAATAATACTATAGAGGCAATGTTTTAAAGTTTGATTTGCAGAACAAAAGTGCTATTGAATAAGGAGTTGGTTATTGTAAATAGATTGGCACAGGTCGCTCGATATACTATGAGACCAATTTGACCTCTATAAAGAAACTCGCAATATACAAGGTGTCGCAAGTTATCGTGTACAGGCTTAATTTGAAATATAATCCAACACTGTGAAAACTGTTGTGAATGGCATCAAAATTCCTTTCTATTGACGTATCAGAAACTTTAAAAAATTAACATTTTATGATATTTTGTTTTACCTAAATATCCTTAAATTGCCTTCGCCACTGTTTTTAAGAACTTCATGAGATAGAAGTAAATTAATCTATTGCTCAATAAAACTGATGCTTTTTATGACAAAAAAATAATGACAGTTGATAATAATAAGTGTAGAACAACACAGTGGCGGCTCGTGGTTAATTTTATAGGGGGGATCATAGGTGATGTGGCCAAAATCTTTAAATACGAAACACCTGACTTAGTCCCCCGGAGGCCTATCCGGAAATTTTTCGAAAAAACATGCCCAATTTCTGTCCAGATGTCGTTAAAATCGTTAAAAAAGCAAAATTTGTGAAGTTCCTGTTTTGGTATACGCTTGTTTTATATAAAAATAATAATAATAGAAACATCCATGTTTGTTCATTTTTATTCATATCAAATATGACAAAAAATTTTCACTGACAGCCAGGCTCTGCTTAAAGCTATCAGCAATCCAACAACTAGGTCTAAACTGGTGAAAAACTGTAAGGAATCCCTTTTTATTCTTTTATTCTTAGTTTAATCTTATTTTTTTCAATATTCTTTGACTTTTTTTGTAGTCTTTATTTTTGAATTGTATTTATAGTTGTAGTGTATAGGTATAAGTATTTAACTGGTTGAGTTGAAGAGCAAATTCTTGATTTATTCAAGAAATTTGAACCCTGCCATTTGACAAACTGCTGTGTAACATAATGAGCCTTTTATATGTGTGTATGTATGCACTGTATCCCGAGCGTGTGTAAACGCAAATGGGATTAGGCTCGGAAGTCACATATTTAGAAATTTACGGACAGTGTGACAGGTATTTAGAATGGCAGCCTTCTGCAGATCGATGTATGTATTTTTGTGAAGACCTAGTTTGGTAAGGCTGTCTTGTAGAGTTTTGGGAATTAGTCCCGTAGATGAAACGATGATCGGTACCACCTCTATTTGCTCTGCATGCCACATCTGTCTTACCTCAATTGCAAGATCGGTGTATTTTGCAATTTTCTTGTTGTATTTGTCCAGAATATTGTTATTATTGGGTACAGCAACATCCACCAGATAAACCGAGTTAGCTTTTTTATCCACAACTACAATATCAGGCCGGTTATTCCTCACCCGTCTATCGGTGATCATTGACCTATCGTAGTATAGTCTAAAATCAGCATTCTCTAGCACCGAATTCGGATGGTACTTGTAATATGGGGTGTAGGTGTTAACTAATCCAAATTTGTTGGCCAACTTCTGATAGATGATGTTGCAAAGTTGATTGTGCCTGCGTAGGTAATAAATGTTAGCCAAGGCTGAACATCCCGACGTTATGTGTTGTATCGTCTCTGTTGTTTGTTGGCACCTTCTGCACTTGTCCGTAGCGATGTTGGATGGATGGATGGATGGATGGATGGATGGATGGATGGATGGATGGATGGATGGATGGATGGATGGATGGATGGATGGATGGATGGATGGATGGATGGATGGATGGATGGATGGATGGATGGATGGATGGATG
>CAJUYH010010525.1:0-12129 GCA_910591685.1 Galerucella tenella
ATTTTTTGAGTACAATCAGAAAATGTTATCAAATATAGGGTGTTCCATAAGAAAAAATATAACTTTGATACGCCACACTTTATTGGGACATCCTGTATATTTTAAAATAATTTTAAAATGTAGCCCATATGGATATACAAACTACTAAGGTGATAAACATTTCAAATTTCCTACCGTTTCGCCATAAACCTCCGTCCCGTTAGTCGTGATTCACCCTGTATATCGAACCGAAGGGCGCTAAGGCCTTGGGGGTGGCTGAAAAAGTGATTCTAAGCAAAAAATGTTCCATACATTTTTTGTGTGAAATCAATATTCTCTAAGTTATTCGCGATTGAAAGTTACGCTTTTTAGAGGAAAAAATCGACGTTTTTGATATGTTTTTCGCGGATAACTCGAAAATTATGCATTTTATCAAAAAAACTGTGGAAAGCAAAATTGTAGCTTTTTAAAAAAAAAGGAAAACTCTTTTTTTATAATTTTTCTAAAACCAATAGGAACCGAGATATGGCCCATCAATGATTAGCTTTTTTTCCCAAATGCAAAATGTGATAGATTCAAAGTCAAATACCGGAAAAATGATGCATTTTTCGTAGAAAGCTCATAGAATCTTTTTCAAAAAGCATAATTTGTCTTTTCTTTCAAAAAAAAAGGTCTGTAGCATCAAAATTGAGTGAATTATGACAAAAATAATGTCAGTACTGAATTTTTTATACAAAAAAATCGGTGAAAACATTCCCCTAACTACCCCCCTAATTAAAATTGATCTTCACCCACGTGCAATTCTCTTTGTACATGTATGGTTAATATGTCCAAGAAGTTTGACCAATTTAAAATTTATAGTTTTCGAAAAATTATGGCTTAAAGTAAAAAGTTATTTTTCATCATTTTGTATTTTTACCCTTTCTTTCAAAATAACTCCGAAAATATTAGAGATACAAGCAAAGTTAAAAAACAAAATCGTAGCTTTTTTTATGACAAAAATTTTCCTGTGAGTAGATTTTTTGTACAGTTAATATTTGACGAGATATAGCCGTTTAAAACGTCTATTTACGCACGAGCACCACCTTTTTTTAGCCCTTTAAACTTACCCCATTTAAAAACGAAAGGGTATAAAGAGATTCATTACCATCAAAAATGAAGGAAATACGTTAAAAAAGCCAATCGATTTTTTTTTCGAAAAATTCCAATAGTATAGTATAGTACGTACTTGGAAGCATAATAATGTACAAAACCGGTTTATTCGGCAGTGGGGCGTTATATATACGAAATGTTTCGTGTTCTTTTTTTGGCAAAAATTTTTTTTAACATATAACACTAATAACAGTTGATTTTTTAGGGTTGAAAAAGTATAAAATTATATTTTTAAATGTAACAAATTCATCATTTTACTAATTCAAACCAATTATCACCTATCTTAAGATTTATAATGCTATTTTCAAATTTTTGACATTTAGGGGTAGTTTTCACTCCTAAGAAACAATCAGGGTTCGTCGGCATGACATGATATATAAAGCAGAGGGAGAGTTGAGCCTAATCCCAAATTTTTATGCAAATCAATCAGAGGCGAAATCATTTTTTAAGGATTCGTGATTTTTTTACATTAAGCTGTAACAGGGGCTGCTTTTTAAGGGTTGAAATATGATGAAATTGTATTCCAAAGCTCAAAACAATCATTATTCAACTTATCCAAACCAAATCTTACCCATTTTCAGGTCTAAAATGTTATTTTATGATTTTTGACAAATAAGGGTAGTTTTCACCCCTAAAAACCGTTTAGCGCCCTTCGGTTCGATATAGATTTTGAACCTTCGACTATCACCTACCTCCTGTTAAAATTTCAAGTCAATCCATGCTGGACGAAAAAATTGCGAGGTTTTACCTTTTTTTGAGCTCCATTCCTTGTACTAAAGCGTATGAATGAATGAACAAATCAATTATTCCAACATGCTGTATTTGGCAGTTATATTTCCACAACTGGAATCTAACACGCATTACTCGTTGAAACGTCTACTACTTGTAGTGGTGGGAAGTGCTGCAGAAGGGACATGACTAACTGACAGACCAACGTACAGCCTAAACCGCTGGTCGTAAGGACGTGGAGCTTGGAGGGTGTGTTTTTCCTGTAACGTAGGCATCCAGTAAGAAAGGATTTAACAAAAGTTTTGTATGGGACAACGTGATTCCTTGATTCAATTCACTCCAAATTTTGCATAAGCATTCTTTAACCTAATTAATGATAGATGTGTTTCGTATTTTATTGAGACTCATCGCCTAATGGGATTAAAAAGGATAGAAAGAAATAGTATTTTTTCAATTTGACCTGTCTTTTGTTGGAACTAATCTGACAATGCAGCGTTCAACACATTTAAAATAGACTCTTCCTTGAATTTCAGATGTCAGATTACTGTCACTAAATCCAACAGAAACGTCGCTACTTTATTAGGGTTTTAGCTCGCTATATTTTCAGGATAGATTTGGAAAAAATATTTCAATAACTATCGGACGTAAGCTGCCATTTGTTAAGGAATAATTTTTTAAGTTTTTGTTACTGTAGCAGAGATAAAGGAAGCATTTTATCGTTTTGGAAAAAGTATAGATTGATAAAATAGTATATTATGCAATGGGCACATAATGATGCCCATTTTGCACGAGTATGAAATTTGCAGCACGAGCCGAAGGCAAGTGCTGTAATTCATGCGAGTGCAAATCATGCAAAATGGCCATTTGGTTGCGAATTGCATACTATACTTTTTCTATGACAACATATCGTTCGCGTTTATCTATAACTATGAAATTACTCGTTACCTACTAAAACTTTGACAGACATTTCATCAATTTGTCGCTGGACGTCATAATCTGACAAGCCGTAGTCGTTGTGATTTTAGAGTGAACCTAAATCTAACACGAAATATTCCAATACGCATTTGTTGCTTGGCAACTTGCCTAGCAGCCGATGCAAAAATGAAATTCTGTACAAAATGTGCTTGTTTATGATTGAAGTTACGGTTATAAAATGAACATTTATCGAGGTTGTCGTAGGAAAATTATACTTTACTTCACTGTTTCACGTGTAACTACAAATATTTCAATAATTCATCAACTATCATGGTGTGAAAGAATGGTTGAGCTTGGAGGTAGAAGTAGATGTTTCTTTTTGGTGAACGGTCTTCTCTTTGAGAAGTAATTTCCAAATTTGTTATGCATTATGATCGACAATAAGCAGTGTAGTTCAATTTTTCAGGTGACACACCTGGTATTTTAGTCTTTCAGTAGAAAAAGGAGAAAGCTGAAGAAATACACAAAAACGCAACAGCAATCAATCTTTAAAAATCAAGCTTTTATTCATCGATGAAAATCAAGTTTCAATCGACATTAGGCAGGCTAATGTCAATTGAAATATCAGTTGACGTTTTGTCAGATACTCCAAATTTCGAGTAAAAACGTTTCAGAAGTGAATAATGGCTATTTCAAGTGAATCCCAAAGCATTGAAATTTCAATTTCAAAAATATGTGAAGATAAAACCCATCAACAGGTATGCGATTTGTTCAATGCAAAGTACCCACACAGACAGACATACCTACTATCAGCAGCCAGTGAAATTGAGTTGAAAAAATTGAAATAAAAATCATACAGGGTGCAATATTCAATACGAATCCCAACATCAATTTTTACAAAGCCGGACTTGAAATTTCTTAGTAAAACTAATACCAGTCGAATGCTTGAGAGTAGTGTATTGCATCATGGCAAAATTGGAAAAATCAAATAAGTCTTGTAAACACTACAGCCAATTGAAATGAATTGTCATTTTCACAAATCACCCTGTTGATTAATAAAGAATAGGAGTACCTAAACACTTTTTAGTAGATACATATTTTATCCTTCATGAGGAACTCTACATTATGGTAGAAATATGTAAAGTTCCTTATGTTTCACCCTGTATAAAAAGGTTTTATAATCAACAAGCCTTAAAGAGTAAGCTTATTTATCACTTATTCCTCCTAATTTCATCATTTTATTGAAAAGTTTTCTGATGCAAAATGGGCACATCGTCATAGATTCCCTAGCTACACATCATTCTGCTGACAAATAACATTTATCTCATGTTATTTCATTGTTCGTCACTATAATTTCATAATTCCTTAGTATCAAGTATCTCATTTTCGGTTAGAATTTGATTATATTCAAATCATATAACAACATGGTATATACATACATATACATACAGAATTTGTATATTCATGAATGTTATTATTGGCATGATTACTGGGATTCTCAATTTTAAATCTTCAAAAATAACAATTCCATAAAATATATAAACATTCGAGTATCATATTGCAGAACAACTTATATTTTGCATATATGGAGCTGAAAAAAAAGTGGGTAATTTTAAAACACTATTGTTTTCTTAAATTATTCTCTACTTAGGTACCAATTCTGCAAGCTATTTACTCAATTACAGTTTCCTTTATATGCAAAACAGGTGCAATGGAAACATGCCGTGGAAGTGATTCCCAACCTCAGACCACTACACCTATGGAGGTGAAGAGAGGTGTTACAGAAAGGACAAGATACAGATTAAGTAGAGAGTAAACGATTGAAAAAAAAAACCGCCTCCTCTCTTTCTACCAGGCACACATCAAGGAAACTAGAAACGAGAAATATGAAATATGAAATCCGAAGCATGAAATATGGAATACGAAACAGAAAGTTTGTGCTTCATCGATGCACAAACCAGAATTAAATTAAATTATTTTGTTTCAGTTAGCAATGGACTTCGATGATAGTTGGGACGCAGCAGTTGGAGTTGTAACCATATTATTATTATTATTATCAAAACACAAAAATAATTCAAAACGAAAGAAACGAAGTTACTGGGTACATCCGTATGACCATATAAATGTTAAACATGGTTCTTATATAGTGTCGAAAAAATTAACTGAGCATCCAGATAAATTTCAGTTTTTTTATAGAATGTCTTCACAGACATTTAGTAGATTAGTTTCCATTGTCAAGCCTCACATAATTAAATCGTTCTTCTTTCACTCTTGAAACTGATCAAATATTGCCTGCAGCGCGAAATAAGAAGCAACAAGAAACAAAAATATAGAACAGAGCCTATTTCATGAAACACGTTTCAACACACTTGTTCCATCAGTGGGCGGACTTCTATTGCTTTTGCCGTGTTCTATTTTCATGAAACGTGTTTCACGATTCATGTTTCAGGTTTCATGTTTCTTTGATATGCGGCCTTAGGAATCAGAGAAACATAACTTATGGTAAAATGAAACATTCAAGAAAAAATTGCACTTTTTCACATTCAGCTCTTTGAAAATTATAAGCAGATTGATAAGTGTAGAACCGATATATTTATATTCTTATTTGATACGAAAATAGTCGAAGTATAACTGAAGAAAATGTTTACTGAAAGAAGTGATTACGAAAGCTCCATCATTTCACTTCTCTCCCATTCATAAAATTTCACTGAAAAAAATCGGCATCCAAAATCAAATATCTACCCATTTCTGGACTTTTATCAACAGTAAAAACACAAGAGCTTTTTTTTATCGGATAAATTTCTCTTTGCAACGAAACAGTTTTGCCAATAACTAATTTTACAAGAAAAACTGACTTGATAAAATCGCGACACCGAAGGTGGAGCGATTTTATCTAATGTCAGTTTTTCGATCAAATTAAGTGATTGACAAAACTTTGAGTTAAAGAGAAATTTATTTGATAACATATGAAAAACAACAATAATATCTTTATTAACCAAACTTGCGACTCATTGTCATTGTGTAAAGGTGACGTCCGCTTACTAGATATTGAGGAAGAGAAGTTTTTATCCGATAAAAAAGGATGCACCTTTTTTATCGATGTCAAAGTGACAATAACATTTCCAGGTATATGACATTTTAACATTGGAGTTAATTTATCAACAGTGAAAACACAAGAGCTTTTTTTTATCGGATAAATTTATCTTTGCAACGTAACAGTTTTGCCAATCATTAATTTTACGAGAAAAACTGACATGATAAAATCGTGACACCGAAGGTGGAGCGATTTTATTTAATGTCAGTTTTTCGAGCAAATTTAGTGATTGGCAAAACTTTGAGTTGAAGAGAAATTTATCTAATAAAAGAAAAGCTCGAGTGTTTTTTGGCAAGATAAATTAACGACAGAATATATGGATGAACAACAACAATAATTATCTTTATTAATACAATAAACCACAGAATATATGGATGAATAACAACAATTCATACTTTCGAACTTGACAAAATTCCATAAATTGTCTCCAGATTGAAGCTTTTGTGTTTTTTGTAGATTGCGGTAGGTATATATTTCTCGATATTTGTCGTCATTTGCTCAGTCGAAACTTAAGCAAAACGATTCATCTGTCGGGTTTTTATATCAACAAGGATAAATAAATACCACACCGATTCAAAATAAAAGCACTGTATGTTTAAAATTCAAAAATCTGACAGACTATATAATTGACAGTTTTTGCAGTTTTTCCAACACTCAATTGCTGTGAAATTATAAGTAACCAAACTTGCGACTCATTGTCTTTGTCATGGAGAAGATAAGGAGAACTAACTCATACGGGAAAATTGACAAATCTGTCCTCAAAATCGTCTTTCTAAGTAGTTTGGTTTTTGACCGCATTGTACCTTAAGAACCCATTTCTGACAGAAACTACAATAATCTTACTTTTTATAGATGACAGTAGTCCAATAGTAAACATTACTAAAATGCAAAGTAAGAACTAGAAATATAAAAATTATTTAAAATAGGCAGCTAGGGTGTTCATTGTTGAAAGCCATTGCAATAGTGGTTGGTAGTGCAGATTAGGTACCTATAAAACGAAGATGCAAATTGAATTTAATTCAGGAAAACTAGAGTTTTTTCTGTAATCGAAAATATTCAGATAAATAAAGTAGGAGATAATTATTATCTTGAATCAAAATTATAATTATACCCCACTTGAGAGAAGTATAGAAAAAGCACAATTGCACACAAAATACTTTACTTTTGCTGATATTATTATTCTGTTCTATTATACCTACCTATATTTATAAGAGATCAGGAAGAAGAAAGGTGAACAAGGATTTGAAGAAGAACTAGGGGTTGATAAGAGCTGAGTTATGAAACTATAATCTGATGAAAGTACTAGTATGCCTTTTATACAGAAAAATATGAATTCAGTTGATATTCAGATGAAAATAGGAAATGAAAATATAAATGAGGTGAGAACATGAATTCAAACAAATATATTCAAGAAATAGAACAAAATTATGTTTGCAATTATTGGTGCATTTTACCAATAGGGATTAATGAAACCATAAGGCATTGAAACTAATCGATGACACTCATTTCCCACATAGCAATTTGACATCCTAAGCATATGCGTGGAATATTTTCAAGAAGAACATGGATGTGCAAAGCATGTTCTCAAATAATACCAAAACGAGTGCTATAAATAGATTGTGTTGCGCCCTGGTCACATGCTGGACATGTTTTCAGAATGTGATGAAAGATGTTCTTATAAGATGCTGAGTATGTACCCAGCACTAAAAAGCTCAAAGTGCCAGCAAGCATGTGATAGCACATCCTTTTCACATGCTACGCATTTTCCAGCTATAGGCCTTCTGATATACAGTACATCCTAGGCATGTGTTATCGGCGTATATATTATGTACCTATCCGAGTGCTATTAATCTCCTTCTATACATGTGCTAGTGTAGATGCTAAGCACATGCTAAGAATATTTCGTATTATTTGCAGGACCTATGCATATCCATTACACTTCCTTTTACGGAAAGAATGTACTTTGCACATGCTCTTCTGAAGTTTCTCGCTTGCATTGCATACACTTTTTAGGTGCTATGTACATGATATAGAAGTTAACTTTTTTGTCAACCTCTTATTTTTCATTTACCATTTACTATTTACCAATGTAACATTATTAATTAGTTCAATGAAATATCCTTGTTCTGGAGGGACCTCCATGCCATCTGTATGCCATGTTGATCACGGCAACCCCTACGCCAGGTAAGTATAATTCCTTAGCTTTGGTCCGGTATTTGATTTCCGTAGTTACATATGAATTGGTGTAAAGCTACAAATAAACGTCAGCGCCCTCTTTTGATGAGTTTATGTATTATTTCGAATACTTTGTTGAAAAGGAACTCTTCTCAAATGTATTTCCTTAATAACATTATCTATATAGTTGTTCTCAATTCATGAATGTTTAATCAATAATCAAATCTATTTTATACACGCTGTATTTCTCAATTGAATTCAGTAAGAAATGTAGATGCTGTCTATACTCTTCCAAATAATGTGTTATTCACATGCGATAAAGCATATTTTGAAACAGGATGTGATCGCATGTGCGAAGGACGTATTCAGCATGTGCATTGAATGTACCAAATAATGTTCTATGTTTCATACTTTGCACATGCTAAAAATATTATTTAAGGTTAATCATCAGATTGTTCTAAGTGTATATTATAAATGGAATGATATATATGATAATGACTTCAATATCGAATGAAGTTAGCTTGATTAAGAATATATATATTAAGTCATTATCGCATGCTAAAGGTATATACTCGCCTTTGACTTTATTTTATGGTACATGCGTAGCATTTGCTTAAAATGTATCAAATAATATTCCATGTTTTATATATTGCACATGCAAGGATGGGCTTTTGGGTTAATTCTGATATCGGCAGATGCACATTTAAAATGTAAGGGTACAACACGACAACACTTTGAATCTATTAAACGAAAATAGTACATATTTATTCATTCATGTATGTAAAACGAATAAAACGTGCTGAAGATCTGATGTAAAATTACCTGACCTGATTGATAATCCCTATCACATGCTTAGGATATCTGTGAAATAAAATACTTCTGATATTCTTCAAGGTATATACTTAGCATATGCGCTGAATGTAGTGAAAAGGATCTTAGTTAATGGTAAATCATTATTAAATGCTAAATATATAATTATAAAAAAAGCTTCAGGTGGACTTTTATGGTATGTGCGAATCATATGCGAAAGATCTACGGAAAAAAAACAAGTTTGAATCTAAAATTCTTAGCACTTGCTATGGATGTATGTACAGAGAAGTGCTCTAAAGTATGTGGACAGCATATACTAATCAGGTACCGAAACGAACATCTTTTACGGGACGTTGAAGGCATATACTTGGCATATGAATCTTCTTTCAATGCTATGTGGGTTCTTACCAATCTACAGCCAAGTAATTCCAGTCTGGGCAATTATGGAATAGCATCAATAGATAAAACACAGAGAATTGAAAATAGTGCAGTGAGTGTTTTGTGCAGCTGAGTTAATGAATAGCAACAGATATATATTTTGTGTACTCATGTATCTCACGATTGGTGACTTTCCACTGTGTTTGCTTTTAGGAAATAAACTTCTGTATTGTTAAGATAAAGTACCTACTTAAAACAATTATTTTCTTGTATGATGGGAGTTATTTAAATATATCTTATATTGAAAACCTGTGCAGGCATCAACTTCCACATGTTAAACCACTATTGCAAAATGGTAGTTGTACCCTCACATATAGATTGTAAAGTAAATTATAGGACAGCAAGGAGCCCTACAGAAGTCCTTGTTAAGGTATAAATGTTTGGCACTTCTACTTGTGATGCTCTATCACAAAAGTAGTTTTAAATATTCATGACACATCACTTTTCATATAGTTTGTAGGACATACCACAGTTCCAAACACCTTAAAATGCTTCAGTAATGCCTCGAAAATTAGCAACACTGTTTTCTTCATAGTCTAGAGGTTTGTATATTTGATGTCAGGTTCAATAGTGAATGTATAGTTGAGCATTTTCTGTAAAACCAAGCTGGTATCAAGATATATTATCTATGTGTTCACTTGCAATCCTATAAATCAAGGTAAATCTAGCAGTGAATATCAAGTTTCCTAATTACCTTATTTTAACTTTAACAGTAAACTTATTTCCTACTCATAGTAGGCTAGATAAGTATAACGGGCCATAAAATAGGTAGATTTCAAGTAGGAGACAAAATACAGATAGTACACTTTATTTTTAGGTGAAAGAAGTTACAGGGTGTGTAGTTGATAAGGTACCTACTTCTCATGAAAATCTATATATAGGTATTTAACATTTTCATAATTACTTCTTCTAAAGGCTTGACCAGTTTGGAAACAATCATATTTTTGTTAATTTCATGAAAATAACCTAAAATATTAGATATTATCAATTACTTATGTAATTGTTTTATTATTTCTTAATAATAGGACCAAATTTGTGTTTAGAGCTTATGGCTAGTGATATTTATCAATACATACCTTCTATGTTTTCAAACTATTTCTTCTAGTTGCAAAATATGATGCTCCAATTCTAAATTATTCAAAGGCCATTCAATATAGTACATTTGAAGTGATACACCGCCTCCAAGCATTTCAAGTGATTTCTCCTTCTCCGTTTTTTCATATTTTTGTTAGTTAATATTTTACTATGTAGGATTCTGATTCTGAGAAACTTTATACATTATGTGAACATAGGTATTTCTTAATTCAACTTAAATTTATTTTTCATAATTGGGTAAACTTGGTTCTAAAATATACTTACTTTTACGTAGGGTGTCTTCTTTATTCCTTTAATTTCTCTTTTAAATACCTGTTATACTCATTGTAACTGTGCTGGACCTTTAAATTTGTTCTTAAATTCCAGAACAAAGAAGACATGATAGTATATATTCGTATAATACATTCAGCTGATTATTTTACCACAAAAACGATCAACATTTTCGTTATTTTTTAAAAAGAGGACAAAAAAAGGACTTCTTATCCAAAAAATGTTTTGGTTTTATTATCTCTAACCTCACTTTCCTTACACGTGAACCGCGAACTGTCAAAGGAGCCTGCAACTGTTAGGTATATATTCAATAATAAAAATACGAGACGAGACTGAGCAAATACATTTAATAATTATAACTAACAATAACGTATTACATAAAAGAATATTGAACTGGACTGATCACTGACATACTCATGTCAAACATAATATTAGTATATTATTAAACGAGCAATTTATGATAGCCATAATTCACGATGGGTGACGTTTGCGTCACGAGCCGCAGGCGAGGGGCGCAAGTCACCCAAGTGAATTATGGCCATAAATTGCGAGTAGAATACTATACTTTGTCCACGACACTTAATTTATTTATTAATAAATGAAAGTCAGTAGCGATTTGGCATATTACTAACCTCAAAATGTTGTGGCAGCTACTTCAAATGATTTGACATATATAGAGATGGGCGATACTGTAGAAAGTATCAATACAACGTACCGTTATAAATATATTGTTTTGAAATACTTAATATTAGAAAATATCGTTATGAAAAGTATCAATACTAAAAATTACAATATTTTATAGATACGATATATGTCAGAAACAAATTTCCTGAACAAAATACGCAGATTTAATAGTTTATTTCATATTGTACCCCCATCTCTAGTCGTGAATTATGAACCATAATACACTACAGTGTATTATGAACCATAATTCACGACAGTTGATATATGGGTACCATATACCTTTAGTTAGGAGGTAAAATATTGACTTATTATTAGGTGGTCGTGGACAAAAGTATATTATATCACCATAGCTTTTTGGAGTTTCCAGTGTTCAGTACTAGTTTATAGTGACCTACGTTCAAACACTGCATTTTCCTTCCCTTATAAGTTCAATTCAACAGGTTTTTTTATGGGTCGTCCGGACCTCGACAAATGAATAGTAGTAGGAGATTCCATTGCTCTGCTTGAAACAGGTACATTCACAGGTAAATCTAGAGATTCAGATCCTCTATTAATCATACATTCTGGTTCGTTTACTTTTGGGTCTGACATAGCACTGGGCGGAAAAGGTAAATCATTAAGAATGTCATCATTGTGACTAGCTATAGGGATTTTTACGCAAGTCATTTGCATGTACCAATTTTAAATTTTTATTTATTTCTACCAAATATGTACAGTGGATCATAACTTTTATAATTTTAGCTTGTTGCCACAACCTTGTTTGATAGTTTTTAACAAATACTAAATCA
>CAJUYH010010526.1:0-12126 GCA_910591685.1 Galerucella tenella
TTATCTTTTATGCTAAAGGTTTAGACCAACAAAAAAAACGTAACAAAGAGTTATAGGAAACATGCCTTTAACATTTTAAGAATTCGCAACTTTTTTAATTCGAATAGAAGGTATTTTAAACTCTCGACCTCTGTATCCGTTAACCGAAGATACAGAAGACTATTCAGCACTAACTCCAGCCCATTTTTAATTGGTCGGACAATTACCTCCATTCCCGAGTACAATTTAACTGATGTTACGCAAAATCGACTGCCCAGGCGGCAGCACATTCAGAGCATGGTACAACATTATTGGAAAAGGTGGCAGAAAGAATATCTAGAAGAACTTCAAACACAGACAAAATGGCGAAAGCGATGTGAGGAAATTGTGAAGATGGGATCTTTCGTCCTTATTAGGGATTGCACTACCGGTTTACCGATTTACCGCCTTGAAAGTTCTTTGAATTACTGATGAAGAAATC
The DNA here is from genome assembly GCA_910591685.1 of Galerucella tenella. Taxonomy (NCBI): domain Eukaryota; kingdom Metazoa; phylum Arthropoda; class Insecta; order Coleoptera; family Chrysomelidae; genus Galerucella; species Galerucella tenella. The sequence goes on from CAJUYH010010526.1 coordinate 461, forward strand.
GACATCTTTTACCGGTAATTTGTGTAAAAAATGCCAAGCTGACAACAGCGCCGGTCCGTTGTTTCTATGAGAGTTTCTAGAAGAGTAATCAGAAAATACAAATAGCATTGACCTCGATGATTCCTCTGATGAGGATGAAGAACATCCCCCTCATTAGGGTTTTGGGCCCATCAACCAGTGTTGATCAATGTGTGAAAACAGAAATGCAATATTTTCGTAACTAGTTTTGTAAATAAAATATGAAACAAAATATTTTTTGGACGAGGAAAATTCAACAATATAGTGTCAACAATATAGTGTTGAGCGGGTTAAAATTGTGTCGATTTTATAATATACCAATCGGATGAGCTTAAAGTCATTGAAAAAACGGAAAAAAATTAAAGTTAGATATTAGAAATTTGTTTGAAAATCCACATTGTTATATCAAAATAAAAGCAACGATAATTTCAAATTCAAATTGGCATCTGTGGAAGCTTAGATATAGAGTGTGGCCCATTATTGTGTGGAAATGCAATAACTTACTTATAATAAATAATGCAAAGAAATGTTTTAAAGAAAAGTTGTTGTATTTGCACTAGGGATTGCACTACCTAACCAGTGTTGATAAATGTGTGAAAACAGAAATGCAATATTTTCGGAAGGAGAGAATTCAGGGAAAATACTTGAAAATGGCTTTCGCAGCACTCATGACAACTCGGCCTACTAGAGTGGAGTCCGAAAGAGCCTTTCCTACGGCAGGAACAATTTGTACTAAGATTAGATCGCGGCTAAGTTATAATAGTATTGATAAGCTGTGTTTTCTCAGAGACTTTTTTTATTAACCAAAAGAAATCGAGAGTCGTTGGGAAAATAAGAAACGATAGATATTTTTTCATTTAAATTACTTTTTCGAATGTTTTAGGGGGCCTGTTACTAGTCATCAATTTTAAGTTTACCTAGAATTTCAGTTTTCTGTTGTTATTATTTAATAAGAATTAAAGTTTGGTTATTTATTTTGTGGCTTATTTCTTTGTTTTTTTTTATGTCGAAAAGAAACTCTGTGGTTTTAGGGTAAAAGTGCTTAAGTCATATTTTTGGTGATATGAGCTTTTGACAGTACTGTTCTCTAGACTATTTCCTTTCTTGATGCGTAAAATCACCTAAGTCGTTTGCTAACGGCATTTATTATAATCTAGTTTGAAAAAAACTGACTAAGTTGAATTCAGTTGGAGTTAAAATTCATAACAACACTTTGGATAATTGACATGTAATTTGTAGTATAGTAAATATCCTTAATTGTACTTAAGATATATTTAACATTTTTACTAATCAGAAACAGTCAGGGTAAATAAACCTATGTCAATTTATGCAGTTTATTTCGTATTTAAAGCAAAATGCCAACTACATAAGTCGACATAAGTAGTTATTCGCGGTGCTGGAAACATATTTCATAACAACCTAAGTCGAGTTAGTCACTTGCGTTCAAAACGAAATGTGTAAATTATTCCGGTGGCGCAATATTGCGAGCCGGTCTTGTCTTGTTTGTTGACTGATTTTAAAGTGCTACGTAGTGTTATTATTGCCTAAGGTGCTAATAATGTCTTCAAGAACCAAAAAGATACTTGCCCTGGCAAGTTTTGAACCAAAAGAAGGTAAGTAATTGGCTTTAAACATTAAAATGCCCAATTCGAGGTTATGTTTATATTTCTATTTTAAGAATGTAAACAGAAATAAAAAAACAATGATAATAATAATTAACAACAATAATGTTAATAAACAAAATAAACCAAGTTTGTTATCTACACTATGAGCCACTGTTTCCCGTTTCCAGTTTTCCTGAAAGTAGGAATGAAATATAGGTGTATTGCTCACTTTGCTTTTGTAGGAACCATTCTGATCATTTTAAATGTGCTATTGAAATACCTGATATGCTTAAAACTTTACAGATGATTCGGGATTAATTGAAAGTATTATAACTGAAGAACCAAGTACTGATCTATCACTTGTGTCGTTGCCAATTCGTCCCGTTGAAGATCTTATTTCAGTCCTTAATTATGGTTAGTTTTATTAATATAATAATTATTATTACTGTTCTAATTTTATTAATAAAAATTTAAACCATATACCGGTTACTCTTTCAGAAGTGTCAGATTTCGAATCTGGAGAAATACTGAGGAGTAACGAATTTCAAATGGACATTCCTACTGATGATGGTAAGTGTTGAAAAAAAGTAAAGCAGTTTTTTTAAATTATCTCCATATCGTAAAATATTTTTTTATGATTACTTGCAGAACTCACTACACAGCCATACAAAGCAAATGTCCCTAGCATTGAATCGTCTTGTATGTCTAGTAAGTTTTTAGTTTAGCATTGGCAATTTGAGACTAATACGTTTATTTTCTAGATTGTAACGTTCATATAGGGGATGAAAACGAATATGCACTTTCTCTAGATGAAGAAGAAAAAGAGGATCCCTTTGCTGGCGATGATATAATTTCAAAGATCCAGACTTTTTACCGTCTTCGGAGTCTGACACTGAGCCCGATCAAGAAAGGGAGTTTTTTATTCCAAGAAAAAAGATTAAACTTTTAAAGCAAGACTCCGGAAATAACATTAATAAAACGCTGCAGTACAACGTGCCATGTAGGCGATCAAGAAAAATACGAACAGAAAGAAAAGAAAAAAGGAACTTGGGAGAAGCCTATGTAACTGAAAATGGGAAAATGATACCGAAAAAGAGGTGTTCTGAAGAGTTACCACAATGCAGAATGAAATGCAAAAGTAAATTCGACTATACTGTGCGTAAGGAGCTATTTGATTCATTTTGGGCGATGAGCAGTAGAGATAGACGAGCAGACTATCTTAGTGGACTTGTCATGTCACAATCCAAAGCCACTCAAAGATTGCGACATGAAGGTCAATCAATTAGAAATCGAACACTCACTAATGTATATCACCTCAAAATCAATGGTCAGATGCAGATTATATGCAAAAATTGTTTTCAAAAAACGTTCGACGTTACTGACGGATTCATAAAATATATGCTAGCGTCAAGAACCATTAATAGAGCCGGTATATCTAAAACAGATCAAAGAGGAGCCCATCCTCCTTCTTCAAAAACATCAGAAGAGAGAAGAAATGAAGTGTTTGCACATATCAACTCATTTTCTCGGTATAAAAGTCATTATAGTCGAAGACATACAGATAAAGAATACCTTGCAGCTAACTTAAACATACGGTTAATGTATTCTTTGTACAAAGAAAGTCACTCCAATCCAGTTTCATATGGCATCTACAGGCAACTGTTTAATGAAATGAATTTGTCATTTAAACTGCCACACAATGACACATGCAATACATGCGACACGTTCTCTTTGCAGTTTAAACTTGCTAGTAAGGAGGAACAAGATGCAATACAAGCTGAATGGAATAAACACAAAGACATGGCTGACAAACATTTTCGGGCTAAGTCCGATGATAAGGAAAACGCCAAAATCGATAAATCAACTAAAATGATTTCGTTCGATCTTCAGCAAGTATTAGCAACACCACATATTCAAACTAATGTTATATTTTATAAACGTCAGCTTTCTGTTTATAATTTGACGATTTATGATGGGGCAGACGGGATTGCCAACAACTTCCTTTGGGATGAAACAAAAGCTGGGCGAGGTGCAAATCAAATTGGGTCTTGTTTGTTTAAATATCTTACAGAATTACCTGCAGAAGTAACTCGAGTGGTTATGTACTCAGATACCTGCACGGGACAAAATCGAAATTCTCATATAGCCGCTATGTGTTTTTCAGTTTTACAAAAAAACCCAAATTTAAAATCAATTGATCACAAATTTATGGTAAGTGGTCATTCTCATATGGAATGCGACACAGCTCATGCTATGATCGAGAAGAAGAAAAAACGAACTGATATGAGGATCCATCATCCTTGGGACTGGGCTCAACTTATTCGGACTGTAGGAACAAAAAATAAATTCCTTGTTACAGAAATGCAACAAGAAAATTTTTTTGACTTCAAGTCATTGTATACAAAAAAACTGCAAATCAAAAATAAAAATTGCGAAAATGAAAAATTTGTGTGGCATGATGTACAGTGGATGAGATTCGCAAGTAATCAGATCGGTATAATTCAATACAAAACATCTGTAGATGCTTTGGAGCCTTTTAAAAATATCTCTTTTCTACGAAGACGACAAGAAAATCCAATTTTGGATGCTCCGCGTCAGTACTCGAAATTACTTCCAATTTCCGAGGAAAAAAAGAAAGATCTGTTAAGTATTCTACACCTGATAGACCCTGTATTTCATCATTACTATAAGAATCTGCCAGTTTCTTCAAGTAGTTGTGAAAGCGAACAAAATAGTTCTGAAGATGAAAATTAAAACTTCTCGAATATGTGTTTATTTTGATTTTATTTTGAATTTGTTTGTAAACTTTAAGATATTATTCTATAAAATATAACTTTTCATACAAAAAATATGATAGTTTTATTGTTTGATTTCTTGACAAAAACTGCCTAAGTCTTCACTTTGATGTTGAGTCATTTTGCTTAAGTCAATGTAAATATACTTTCTAGTGAATTATAGTCCTATATTAACATGATAATAAAAAATATATAGTTATAGTCGTAAAACTGACAAAAAACTAAAAATCTAACTACCTCTCAGTAACTTTTACGTTTGCTTAAAATATGATTAAAACTTAATTTGTCAATATCTTAAAACTATGATTTTTGACTTAGGCACTTTTACTCTGAAACCACAGAACTATTGAATACTGATAAATTGGTAAGTTTTTAAATAATTCAACGAATTACCGGTAAATAAAAATTCGTTAAATTTGCAATCCCTAGTCCTTAGGGAGGACGATAATGCACCAGTTCTACAATGGCAGTTGGGTCGTGTCATAGAACTGCATCGTGGTATGTGATGGCATTGTCAGGGTAGTAACTATGAAAGTGCGGTAACAGTGAAACGAGCAATTAATCGTATATGTGTCCTCCCCGTAGACACAGAATAACTAAATACTCTCAATCTTTACTTAAAAATAATAGAACGTTTAGTGTAGTTATTTTCTTGTTTTTTAGGTGTCAAATCATTGACATTTATTTTTATATTTTAATGTTACCCAAATGTAAACATTTTTATTGGTTTTTAATATTGAGTATTTTTTTCCCATAATTAAGTAGCTTTTCTGTGAATTTATTCTTTTGAAAGATTTCCTTTTAAGGTGGCCGGTATGTCAAGGCGTACATCTGACAACATTGTAAAATAAACAGTTGAGTTCTCGCCATCATGGCCGCCGTAACGAAACATGTGTTAATTTACTCCTACTTATATTAATAATAAAAGTGCTATAGTCCACAAAAAATATTTATTTAATGACCTAAACAATAGTAACCAATCAAATTACGTAATTTTAAGTCATGTGTCAAATTTCATCCAATCACCTCGGGATTACAGCGATAATACCCTACATGTGGTGTTTTCAGTTTGGTGTTTAATTTTTTATAAGAAATAATTAAGCGTCAAACTGACAACTGGATTAAAAATGTCGCGAAGATTTGGTATTGCATCTCACGATTCAATTAATTCACCAATTGTACTTTTCACAACTGTAGTTTTAAAAAAAAATGAATAATATTTGTTTGATTAAAACTAATTAATTATTTAACGTCTGATTGACAATCAATTTTTTAATATCTACAAAAGGAAAAATTATCTTATCGAATATTCCTCGGGTCTTGATAAATACTCAAAATTTTGTCATAGAGAATGCTGAAAGCGTGTTGCTTGATAATAGCCCAAGGCCGCAGGCCGAGAAAATTATCTCGGTATTATCAAGACACTAGGGGTATAACTACTGAAAATACCAGCCTAGTTAAATTGCTCGCACACATCTTATCACTGATAACTGCTCCAGGGTCAGCATTTCTTAGCATCCTGTGGGAAGATTATAGTATGTACAAAAAGTACGAGGAGTAATAAACCCTAATTAAGTATGCAAAACCTTTACAGGGAGCACCATGAAATTTTTGATAAATCTCTTACTTTAAATTACATTTCTTCCGTAAATCTAAAAACCAGGTACATCGACCCCGTATTTGTTTCAGTTGTAGCAAAGTTTAGGGTTTCTTCATTGTTAAAGGATTAGCAGATAAGCAATAACGCAATGCAGTGGTGTGTATTTTGGGAAAAAAATACGTTTTAAATTATAATATAATAAAAAATGAAAAGAAATGATTATTGGAATACATTTATTACTTACATTTTATTCTATATCCGACTCGGAAGAGGAAGAATCGTTGTTGACATTAATAATAATAGGGTCGATTAAATCATCACAAATATTGTCAATTTTCCACATATTTGCCTCTACTTTGATAACATGCTCGATACAGTTTGTCCAATTTTCCTTACTAACATGACTTACAAGTAATTATGCTATGACAGTACGGCCTCATTTTCGCGATTTTAACATGGTATTCTCCATAAGAAAATCTAAGGTTCGTTCTGGTCAATTTGGATCATTTTGGAGTGGGGATAAATCTCAATCTGCGCATGTGCTACGTTATTTGGATAGGTGACGTCATAGGGGTGACGAAAAAAATACTCAAAAAATTCTAACTACCCCCTTTCATCCCCCACGGAGCACCCCTCATACTAAAAGCCAATCATAGCAAACGACGTCTCGTCTAAAAGGCCTTAACGTCTAGTGTATACAAAAAAATATGAAAAAATTCTAGCTACCCCCCCTTCATCCCCCACGCAGCACCCCTCACAACCAATCAAACGACGTCTCAAAGGCCTTAACGTCTGGTATATAGACCCATCCCATGGATCCCCAAATATCCATCCTAAATCCCCATTGACCCATCCCAAATAGCCCATTGGCCCATCCCCAAATCCCCATTAGCCCATCCCAGCCCATTGGTCCATCCTCAAAGTGGACCACCGAAATACCCAAATGCCACTCTGAAAAAAATTTCACCGGAGTCCGGGCACGAACCATCAACCTTCGCGTCTGAAACAATGCGCCTAACGAACATAGCTATTCGCAATCATAAGTGTTGGATTAAAATAAAGGTATAAAAAAAGAGTGGTTTGAAAATAGACTTAAGTCTACATATTGAAAATTTTAATAAGTGGAATATCGTTGACCTCTAGTATTCTTTTATATACAGAGTGCTATAGTTAATCAACTAACGCTGAAAAGACATTAACGTCAAGACAAACATTCTCATAAAGTTACTTTACATTTCGTTTAAAAAGGGTATCTAGGTCTCATAGTACATAGAAAAAATCAGGTGACATTAACCGTATAGATACGTCTATACAGTGTGTTTCATAAGAGTATAAAGAAAAAATCAGGTGACATTCAGTTTTGTCATGATATGTATAATATTAGTATCTTTGTTTTTAAATCTTCATGTAAAAGTTGATGAAAAGAATTTTCAAAACGATGTTTGAATAGCCTTAACGTTCAGTAAACAATCTTTTATCAGAGCGCAAAAAATAATGGAAAACGTGATAAACATACCACTATTCTTTTAATTATAAGGGTACAAGGTGTTTTAAAACCAATTACTCCAAATGATATTTTTAATCTACCTATAATATGTTAAATAAAAAATTTCCTAACACTAGTATATGGTGAATATTAATTATGAATATATTTTCAATACTTTGTTATTAAAAATCCGCCAGAGGAATGCAGTCGAGACGTAATAGTGTAATTATTATTAAGGTCATTTTAGATAGTTTCTCTTGAAGGTAAAACATCTTAAAAATTAGATTCATTTTGTATTTAAGCTCAGGATTTTCCTATGAAATTCATTTGTTTCTAGTTTTTGATCACACCATCAACCTTCAATAAACAACAGGTGAGACATTTTACTTGGAAGTTATTATACAGTTAAATTATATTATTATTATTATTTTTAGTGTAATGGATTTAAAAGCGATAAATTCTTCTTCTCTTCTAGAAAAAGATCCGAAGCCAATAATAAAATTAAATGATTTAAAATTAGGGGAACCTAAAAAAATTATTGGTGGAAAATTAGTACACAGCAAATTTGGGGAATCGGTATTATTGGAGCTGGAAAAAGAAGTGACATTCCTTCCGTTGAGGGTGACAAAAGAGTATAAACCGTTTATACAATTTTTTAAAGAGGGAAAATACGCCCTAGTATTTAGAGGAGAAGTAGAGATTGGTAAACCAAATCCGATGGCATCATTTGAAATTATTGAAATTTAATTGGTGAGTTATATTTTTATAGTTATGATAGACCACATTATCCAATTGATGTTAAACTGCAAACAGATCAATAAAATTAATTAATTATGAAACATTGAAAAAAGTAACTTTTATAGAATAAAAAACATAGTATATTAGATTTTATTTTCATCAAACATGTATTTGTTCAATAGTTAAGTTACATAAATGACATCTTGACTGTGATGTAGGTGGTCCATCGATGTGAGTTTGCCAGTCAGGACGATTGTAATGTATAAAACAAGGCAGTTGAATTTGTAAATCAAAATTGTCTCGATATGCTCTTGGTAATTTATTCCATGCATATAATAACTCAAGTGGTTGCGCCTTTTGAATTAAATAATCCAATGGAAACTTCTCAAGTTCTTCTTCATTAAACTGATATAATCGTCGCTTATATAACCAATGGTCCTTCATTGGACAAATACATATTTCTAGATGCTGATTATTCATTGTTTTATTTCACTTTAGAAGTTTATCACATACTGTTTAGATTCATTTATTTTTTCAACGTTTATAATTTTTAATTTTAGAGTGGGGTGGGGGGTATAATTTTTACCATTTCTCGCATGATGTAATTTAAAATAATTGAATTTTTTTTCAGATTTTGACCAGAAAATATCTTTAAATTATTCTAATAGCGATCGTAATAGAATTAAAAAATGGTTCATATTAACCAATTGCAAGATAATATATTTTTGGGAGAACGACAATTATCTCTAAATACATATGAAACAAAATATGTTATGATTGGCTTATCACCCTATTTAAATTATGATCCATGTGTTGGGATATTTGGAACCAAAAATACCTATTTTATATTCAGTCCACAAGAATGGAACATTTTTTTATCATGTAGAAATGTGTGTGTGTGTGTGTGTGGAAGCAGGGATGGCCTCAGCTGAAGGCTATTGGCCACAGAACTTTTTTATTGCTCTCTATTAAATGTGTCTAGGTTAAAGATCTATTTTTGCTTGCTTAATGAAGTTTATTAAAGAATCTAAAGTAGCTTTTTCTGTGCATGCCAGGAGAGAACTAATATTCAGTGGAAGAGGAAAGTTATGTTCCTTTAAAGAGATATATAAATTAGATATAGCCCCTTCATTTTTCTTACACTCTAGAAATATATGATTAGTATCACCGATCGTTACGTTGTCGCAGTTGCAAAATGGAGATTGTAGAATGCCCAATTTATGAAGGTGCGCCGGAAAGCAACCATGGTTTAGTTTCAGTCGCGTTATAGTTGCTGTATATTTTCTACTATAATCAAACTTTGTTATGTGTGATATATTATTTGGTAGATTTGTATGAAGCTGGAAGTAGTAGCTTTTTGATGTTTTGCTTATGTTATTGTAAGCTTCTCTCCATCTGATTCTAATAGATTTTTTATGCATGCCAATTACATCACTTTGACAGAAAAAGTTTAGGTATTCTTTTAATTTACAAGCTTCTTTTGCCTCCTGATCTGCCTTCTCGTTGCCTATAATACCGCTGTGACCTTTTACCCATATGAGCTTAATATGTTTGTTATCAATTTTCAATTGGTATAGTAAGTTTCTTATTTCAAAAATTAGTTCCTGATTGTAAATATTTATTGGAGATCCTTCTATAGCTTGTAAAACGGATTTTGAGTCTGTCATTATAGCAACTGTTTGAACTGGATTTAGTGTACACCATAATAAGCATTGTTTTAGTGCCAAAGCCTCGGCAGAGTAAACTGAAAAAATGTCTGCTATTCTAAATTTTTCGACATGATTTATGTTTGAAACAAAAAATGCTGCTCCTGTTCCATAGTCACATTTGGATCCATCTGTATATATTTTAGTTACATTGTCTCCAAAATTATTCAATATGGTTTTAAGAACTATGTTATTTAGATTAGGAATTTCGGAGTATAAGGGGTATATGACGGTTGGTCGAAATATAGTACTTTTGTAACTATACTTATATATTGGGAATTTAGTACTATTTAAGATGAAAGCTTCATCATCATTGGTATTAATAAAGGCCTCTGCCAAAGGAGGGGATGATTTTATTTTCCAATAAGGAACTGTAAGATTACAAGTATTTATGTAAGCGACTTTTTGGATCATTTCCGTATTAAATGCTCTATATTTAATTATTTGTTTTTCAGCTAAAAATTGTCTACGTATGTTCAATGGTGGCTCTTGAATTTCTGCCAAAACTGCTTGGTTAGGAGATGATATCATTAGCCCCATACAAATTTTTAAGGCCTTATATTGAATACGATCAATAGTTAATAGATTTGTTTTAGATGTAGCTCCATATAATGTACTCCCATAATCCAATATGGAACGAATATAAGCCTTGTAGAATGTATACGCAAGGTTGACATCTGCTCCCCATTTTCTTTTAGATATTACTCTTAGCAAATTCATACCTTTTTCGCATTTTCTTTTAACATACCTGACGTGGCTCGATCATAATAATTTTTTATCTAAGACGATGCCTAGATATTTAAATTCGTCGACGAAAGGGATCGTGAAATCTAACAGGGTAGTAGTTCTAGCAGTCTTAACTCGATGTCGAGTAAAACATACCAAAACAGTCTTATCCCGAGAAACACTGAATCCCATATCATTAAACCAGTTCATTAATAGCTGCATACATTCTCTCAGGTCTTCTAAACATTCTTCATACGAATCATGGGTAAAGTAGAAGCATAGGTCGTCCGCGTATTGAATCATGTTACATTTATCGACTACTAACCTGTGCAGATCTGCAGTATAAATGTTAAATAAGATAGGACTCAGGATAGATCCCTGAGGTAAGCCGTTAAATACTGTGTGTGGACCATGTAATACGTTATTATGATCACGTAAAAATATCTTTCTGTTATGAAATAGATTAATAATATTGGCACAAACCGTTTTATTAATTCCAATATTTCCCATTTTATTTGCTAATATATTTAGATCAACTACATCATAAGCCCCTGTTAGATCTACAAACAAACATAGTGTGTATTGATTTTTAGAAAAGCTTATTTGTATATCTGAAACTAAATGAGTTACGGCGTCTATTGTACCATGTCCTCTGCGAAAACCATATTGAATGTTTAGCAATAGAGACCTACTTTCCACAAAATGTTCCAATCGAGTTTTTATTAATCTTTCAAAGGTTTTTGTGATACACGATATCAACGAGATAGGACGGTATGATGTTGACAATCCGTGGTCCTTATTGGGTTTAAGTATAAGGCAAACTATAATATTTTTGAAGCAATCAAAATACTTTTGATTCCTCCACCAGTCATTGAATAGTTGCAATAAAAAATTTTTTGCGGAAGTAGGTAAATTATGAATTATTTTATAGGTAAAACCATCTAGACCAGGAGCCGTGTTGAGACATTTTTTAATTACTAAATCCAGTTCGTC
>CAJUYH010010527.1:0-12126 GCA_910591685.1 Galerucella tenella
AAAAAAAATAAATTAGAATTATAATAATATTTACCTTTTTCTGTTAGCAATTCAACACAAACACAGTGATCGTCGCTGAACTGCCTAATCAGGAATAATTTGAAGTCATTATTAAATAATATTATTAATTAACTGAATTCTATCCACCGCACCCGGCACAGGAAAGGTGATTCTGTCTCCTTTCGGATGTAACTTTCTGACAATCAGCCTGAGGGCCGCCATTAGTATAGCTGCCTCCTCAAGTCTTGACAATCTCATTGTTTGTTCTAAATGTTCATATATTAATTTGTTCTCTGACTTTTTATTGTCATCTATTATTATTTCATTTTTATTGTTTTCTTTCGGCAAATCAACTTTTTTCTTTTCCATCTAAAACTTAATAGTCTAAGAGCCTCCGTACACGAGCCACATTTTGAGGTCGACTCGACCACAGAATTGCCGTCGCGTTTCGGCGAACTCAAGCTACCCTTAAGAAACACTGTACCATACGTACACGGGCGTTCACTGCAGTCAAAACGCCTGCAGTCTACTTGCAGTCGATCTCCGCCGAGTGGTCGCTGCTGCATCCGCCGTACACGAACCACATTCTTGTGGTCGTATGAACCGCGTTGCGGCATAATTTAATTTATCAAATTACTACCTTAAAGTAATTGCAAGTCTCTCTTCAGCTGGAATACTTTTACTCATATTGGTGTCACAACGTTCAATTTTTGGTTTTAAAATTCTGAGTAATTCATCAAATGAACAGAATGTAATTATATATATAGTAACTCCTGCCGGAGTTTGCCAAATAAATTATAAAAGTTTCCTTCCCCTCTTCGCGCAACCAAAAGTGGATGTATCCAAAGCGATCTTCCTACGTCTTCTTCTTCTCCTTCTCAACATAAGAAGTAGTAATGCTACTTTTTCGAAATCCATATGGACTCTGGCAGGTGATACCACAAAATATATCAACACCCTGTGATGTGGTTGCAGTCGCTTCAACTACACGTGCGGTTCATATGACCGCAAGTCGACCACAAAAATATCGCTGGTTCAACCGCAAGGTGCAGTTGACGTGACCACATTTTTGTGGTTGTCTCGACTGCAAATATGTGGTCCGTGTACGGCCGCTCTTAGTCTATCTCTTAGTTTCTTTGATTGTGTTTTAGATTGTCCTTCTACGTGCTCTGTTTTGTTTGATTCCTCTGTTGTTATTGATGATGTTTCGTTAATTTGTACTTACAATTTTTTAATTGCCATAATCGGTTTTTTGGATCAAACGATCCATTAGCATTTTATAGGTTTGACAATCTTTCTGTTGTTTATCACATTTTTTGTTTCTTTTTAGACATGGTATGCAAACACTAGCCCTCCCCGTGTTTGTCCAATGTTTCTTCTCATGACCTTCACCACAGTGATAGCATGAGATTTCTGTTTGATTATAGTGTTTCGAAGCGTGTCCCAAATCCATACATTTCATGCATTTTGGGACCACAATGTAGTCTTTGGCATTCACGCTTGTATATCCCATGTATATTTTTTCTTTCAGTATTTCTTTTCTCAATTGTGGAGAAACTTCAGCCACAATATGAACAGTTCATTTTCCCTTCGGACCAGTTTTGAACCTTATTTTGAATTCCTTTTCAAATTTATTGTAATCCATGTCGTCAAAATTGTGACTGTATATGGTTTCTTTTATTTCTTCTTCATTTAATGTAGAAAATACATTGTATATTATTATGAGTGGGTTCCGTTTTTTCGGTAACTCACATTTGAAGTTTTGCTGTATTATTTCATTATTTTTTATTTTTTCTAGGTCCTCTTTCGTAGCTGTCTCCACAATCAATAATTTGCCAGCTGTTCTCATTTTGTTTATTTTTATTTCATATGTTTTAGGATTCAATACTTTTGTGAATGCCTCCTGTACCTTTTTTCCATTTTTCATTGAGTCTGATGTAATAAATAGTGTATTTGTTTGCTTTTCTGAGCTTCTCAGTGTTGTTCAATTTGGGTTTTGAAGCCACCGCTGAGTACGATGCCTGCACCGGTGTCTTCTTTGCTTCCTCTAATTCTTTTCTCATTCTTTCGTTTTCCTCTTTAATATTTTTATCTGTCCCTCCATGTTTGCTTGATCCATTTCCAAGGCCATGACCTTCTCAAGTAGACCTTGACGACCTATCTTCGATAACCTATTCCCAGGATCCATGTCATTATTGATGTAATACATCAGTTCTTTGTATCTTCCGGTTAGACCAGCTTTCATTATTACCTCAACCTCCGAGCTGGTTGAGAGTCTTCTCTCTTCCCCTGGAGGGGGAGGCATCCCTTCTGAACCTCCCCACAAGTTTCATTTGTGCTCTTAGCCCTAGCGTCGAGCTTATTGCGGGAGTACCCCGACTGATTGCAACGCCTTGGTCTCCGCTCCTTACCGCGTGGAGGTGGCACTTCTCACTATCTAGTCTTTTTTGTTGTTGACACAACAAAATCGAGAACTTCAAACACTGATAATTTTCGAAAATTCGCAACACTTTTCTCACTCTCGCTCGCTTGATCGCTCTCTAGCAGTAATACTGTATTACTGCTGAATACTGTAGGCCCTAGGGAGCATACAGAAAAATTTGGTTTTCTCCGTTAAGAAGGTTTTTTACCGTGCGGTTGACGACCTTTCTGTGTTAGAAGTCCTAAGGCTACGGACCGCCGAAATTCTAATAATGGTATTTTGTCATGATAACAACAGTAGATTATTAGGCATTTACAAAACACACGTCAATCAAACCTCAAAATAGTTTGTGCCACCATTTCTTTGATCGTCTGTTTAACACATATGCAGCTCTAAGTTTATCGGCATGATCAAATCCATCCATCATTTGGTTATAATCTTTCACAACAACGGGACAGGCTAAATCCATGGAAGTTCCATCTTTTTATTTACGTTCCACAGAACTCACTTCACTACCATGAAAATTTGAAATCAAGAAGATCATTTTTTGCCCCGCCACTTGAAGTATCCTATGTCAGAGGAGGTAAATCGAAAATTACTGTCCCCCCTTTTCATTTTTTTATCTTCCATTAGATTTTTTGGTAAGCCTTTCCTATCGCTCCTAATTTCACTACAGGCAAGGATGTTTTCTGCTTTTAGTTTTTTGATCAATGGGAGACAAGAAAAATAATTATCAAAACACACCATCGTGTTCTTAACAACATATTTTTTTGTCAAATTTAAATTTATGACCACTTTCTCTCCCAGCGAAGCCTCTGACTTTGTTGATTGCTCTTCTGACCTGCCAGTATATATACATCAATTTGATGTAGCCCATTTGGTCTGCTATAGTCCATATTTTGTACCCTCTTTTTATTGGCTTTCTGGGGCTATACTATTTTATGGAACTTCTACACTTAATTCTTTTGTATGCATCAAAAGTTGAATTTGGTTGTAACGTTTTTTGTTTACATTAGGGTTTAATAATAATCTATACGCAACAGTTGAACTAAATGTATTAGTAATTTTAAATTACATAGAAATCGCTGATTCTAACTAGCTTGCAGATTATAGTTATTGTTTTGTCTATTAAATTGAATGAATTGCTTTGACGATATTATTATTATGTCAATTGGATTTATTCTACTCTACTCCGATTGGAAATAAACATGTAAGGAAATCGGTCCCTTGAGTTTTACTTTTATAATAGTTACTTAATTATTATCGATATCCTGAACTTCAATTACATGGCGATCCTGCCAGGATAGAGGAAATTGCCTTAAGCAAGACAAAGTTGAAGCCCGTGTTAGCTGGGGAGCAGGGAAAGTGATCTGCGGTTACTCCAGCTGAAAAGAGAAGCTGTTTAGCTTCTTCTCGGGACGGGGTGCCTCTATGGTAGAAGCATAGACTCAGGTCTGGTGAGTAGTGCGCTGGCACTACAGGAATAGCGGGTTGGGGAAGCGGAATGGCGTCACTGAGGGACCCTAAGAGTAGGGTTATGACAGTGCCCAAGCAGGGAATCTCCTCAAAGAGATTGTGATTGTCGGCTTTGATGCGGCGGACGTGGTACCCTGGAGCATGGTCCAACGTGAAAGTCGGGAGTGCTGGAAAGGATTGGTACAAGTGTTGACCTGCCTTTGTTTCGATCACTTCGAGCGAACTCAAGAATAATCTGATGGGTTCCGGGATGTTGAAAGCGTATCCGTCACATTTGTCGAGAATTCTGATTTCGGCGTCAGTGAGCTCATCTCGAAACTTTCGTTTCAGATTGAGGATGCGTAGCCATAACATGTTTGTGCAGTTATACTGGAATGTTTCTCTTGTCCATGATTTGACCAAGTTGTGGTCGTCGATGATCATTTGATCATATGTTTTGTCAACTAGACTGGGGTAGGTGGACAGGTTTGGCTGTCTGACGTCAATTCTGACTTCACGGATGTTCATATTGAAAGTGAATAAGGAGTCTGCTGAAGCCTCCTTTTTGATGATTGTTTGCTTGGCGGGCGGCGGAACATTTGCTTTTTGGCCTTTCGGCAAAGCAGTGGGAAACGCTGGCTCCCTTCGAGGAGGAGCGCGGGCTTGTGGTGCGAGTGCATCTGCGGGTGGGTCAGCTGCTCCCTTAGGCTGGTAGTTTTTCCTGGCCCTTGGGTTTAGCTGGTTTTCTGGTTTACCTAAGTAGCCTCGTTGCATGATACTTAATTCGCGTGGTGAATGTGTGAAAGAATAATATTGTTTAAGTTGTTCTGAAAAGAACACGGTGAAAAGCAAATTATTGTATTCGAACCTCGAACCTTAAAAATTTGTCTTTGTCTTACTTAAGGCAATTTCCTCTATCCTAGCAGGCACCTCCACTAATGTACAAGAAGTTATTACTAAATCTATTAACTCAAACTCACAAGTTTCGGAGGCTAATGTTTCAAATTTTAGACCAACTGGGAATTTTAATAATGGTTTTAGGGGTGAACGACCCTACAACAATTATAATAACTATGATAACAGAAATAATTTTGTTAATCAGCGAGACCCACAAACATACAGTCGCGGTTCCGCAAATTTCAGTAGGGGCAATAGGTTTAGAGAAAACTCTTTTGGAGGCGGAAATAATCATGAGCGTGTAAGGATATGTGGTACTGATGAGGAGTCGGGAAGCCTTCCCGACCCCCAACAGCAAGTGGGGGAAATACAAAAGTTAAAATATTTAACCTTGACTTATCACTTTCGAATTTTGTGATCCTTTACACTAAAATGACATGTTTCGGAATGTACATTTACAGTCGATACAGGCGCTGACATATCAATTTTTAAAAAGGGTAAAATCATACCAAATAAAAAAATAAATTCATTGAATCCTATAAAAATTAAAGGAATAACTAGCGGCCTTACTTCTTCTTTAGGATTATTCCGGACGGATATTGCAGTGGATAATTTTACACTGAATCATTCATTTCATGTCGTAAACGACGATTTTCCTATACCAGCCGATGCTATCCTGGGTAGGGATTTCATATCTAAATATAAATGTACGTTAGAGATGTTAGCTATTGTGTATGCACTAGAAAGATTTCGTATTTATTTACAAGGGTTCAAATTCAAAATTGTCACTGACTGTAATTCCATAAAAATGGCTTTAAACAAAAAGGAAATAAACCGACGCATTAGGCGCGATTCCCACTATACGTAACGTCACCGTCACGTCTCCGCACCGTCACCGAACCGAAAATATGACCGAAATTCACACTAGCCGAGCTGGAAACCGGCAAGCAGCACCAACAGCAGCAGTTTTTTATCTGTTCGTAGAGTATTTAGTAGTGAAAATTTAAAGATGAGTGAATTTACAAATGAAGAGCTTGGACTAATTTCGCTTATTCTGGACATGGAAAAAGAAGAGTTTAAAGTGAAGAAGAAAAGGCAAATATGGGTTCATGATATATTTCTTAAAAGGAAGGAAGAGGGCGAATATCACACATTGTTTTCGGCATTAGAAGATGATGAATTAAAATTTTATAAATATTTTAGAATGTCTAAACAGAAGTTCTTCAATTGTATAAAATTGAAGGCAGAATAGCACTAAGTTTCGTGAAGCAATTAGCACTATTGTAAAGTTGATGGTGTTCATAGGGTAAGAAAAAATATATATTTCAATTTCATTATTTTTATTGATACCTAACAATGTTATCTAATTATATCAAATAGTACAAATAGATTAGATATATAAATTTAGACAAATTATTGTTGGTCATCTGGTGAATAAATTCGGACATAATTCTGAAGGGATGCGGTTCCTGATTGGAGTGAGTGGGACATTGAAGGTGGCGACAACACTTCATAAATAACTTCTGAAGGGGGTGGCGTCGGCTGTTGGACAGATTCATCTGAAAACGGCCGCGATCCAGAAAAGTTTGGTAAATGCTGCATTTGAGTTAGTTCCAGCTCTGATACAACATTAAGTAATCTTGTTTTAGCAATGTTCTGATAGTACGAAGAAAAAGTTTTCACAGTTCCAGCAAGGCTATTAAAAAAAGCATCAATGGAATCGCACTGAGACTGTGGTTTTTCTTTTTTTGATAATAAGTATTGCATTAGGACTGCTGATGCTGTTTCTGGTTCAGTGCGCGCCGTCTCTCTGCAATATTTACGCGAAGTTGGTGTTATGACACTGGAAGTTGTCTTGCTAGCTTGGGTTTCTCCTGTGTTTGAAAGTTTAAGTATTTTTAGAGGCTATGCAGATTCATTGGGAATAGAATTAACAGAAACGTCGTCCTCCAAAATTTCATTAATTTGTGAGTTATCGGTATTTTCTGGCGTTTCATCTATCTGAGATTCGCTAAGCGGTATATTACTTTGTTCCTCGTTCTTTCACAAAGGGCAATAGAAATGACATAATTCCTTCATATTTCCATAATGGAACTGGATTTCGAGCTTGACCGCTTTTGGTTTTCTTTTTATTGAGTGCTCTTCTCTACTGATCTCTTAGTGATACCCATTTCGACTTGCACTCCGACCCTAAAAACCGAACAATAATATAAATCACCGATATACCGGGTAAAATTATGATGGGCTGCTTTTTTATTTTGTTTCAACTAATTCAAATAAAATTTTAGTAGTGTCATCAAGAACTAAAATGTAATTATTTGTTCCAGATTTCTGGCAACGGGAGACTCATTTCTTACATTATCATTTAGTTTTCGGATAAGACATTCTACAATACATAAAATAGTTAAGGAAGTGTGCAATGGTATAGTTGAAGAGTTGATGCCTGAGGTTATGCCAAAACCAAGAACCCAAGATTGGCAGAGAATAGCTAAAGAATTTTGGACTTCCTGGAACTTCCCAAACTGCTTAGGTGCTATAGACGGGAAACATTTTACAATTTTTGCTCCACCAAATAGTGGCTCGCAATTTCGTAGTTATAAACAGACTTTTTCAATTGTTTTGTTAGCTGTCGTTGATGCCAACTATAAATTTATAGCAATAGATGTAGGGTCATATGGAAAAAATAGTGATGAGGGAATATTGGCAAACCCAAATTTTGGAAAAGCTTTAGAAAAAAATGATATAAACATACCGCCCGATACAGTTTTGCCAAATACTAATACACTGGCACCATATGTACTGGTGGGAGATGAGGCATTTCCTTTAAAAACCGTACCCTGACAGTGCCATCTCTGGAGATATTGAGAAACAAATATTTAATTATCGGCTCTCCCGTGCTAGGCGAGTCTCTGAAAATGCGTTTGGTCACCTAGCTCACAAATGGCGGCTATTTTTTCGATCTACCGGAAAATATTGATCTATATATTTCAACAACTTGTATTTTACATAATAATATCAAAGACATAAATGTTAATGTTGCAAATATTAACACGGATACCAATTCCGCAGAGCCTAGAAATGAACCAATATTTAGAAATCTTCCTCGACAAGGTGGTAATGCCCAACAAGACGCATTTAGTGTTCGTGAAATTTACAAAGTTTTTTTCAATTCTGCTCTTGGAGAAGTTCCGTGGCAACAAAACCAATTCTTATGAAATAAGTTTTCATATTTTTGTATGTTAAGTTGAGCTATATTATTATAAATAAAAAAAAACTTAACTGTTTTGTTTAATTTTTCTCCAATCTTCCTCCATATTTTTTCCTTATAGATGTTATTGCAATAATTTTTTGAAGCCATGTTATATAGATCTTCATATTTTCTTACTTCTTCTATTAAGAGCTCGTTTTGGTCAAGTTCTTGGTCACTCATAATTAATTTCACAAACAAACAAATTCTAACGTACGTATACTTCTAGCCAATGCACACTATACGTAAAACGAACGTACCGTCTACCCACCGACAAGCACCGACACGTAAAATATTCTCTCGATCCAATCACCGACGGACGTGACGGCGACGGGAAGTGGACGTGACGGCGACGGGAAGTGGACGTGACTGATGGTAAGATTATGTTCATTGCTTGCAATGTAAGAATATTTACCGTAACGGTGACGATGCGGAGACGTGACGGTGACGTTACTTATAGTGAGAATCGCGCCTAAATCGATGGGCACTAAATTAACAAAACTTTAATTATATTCTAGAGCACCGAAGTTCTGAGAGAATGGAACATGTTGATGCGCTAAGTCGCGCACATAGTGTTCTAATTCTAGAGGAAAACACCTTTGAGCAGAACCTTTCCATTGCTCAAATCCAGGATCCTGGAATAATAAAAATTGAAATCGATCTCATAGAGAGAGAAGACAAAAAAATTGAACTTAGAAATGGACTTGTTCATGGGAAATTTAAAAACCAGAGGAAATCACTGTTTTATGCCCCCCAGTCTATGGAAAATCATGTTTTTTTCAACTGTTTCGATTCTCTTGGTCATTTAGGCATTAACAAAACTTTAGAGTATTTGACCAGAGTATACTGGTTCCCAAAAGTACAAGAAAAAGTGGAAACTTATATAGAAAATTGCATTAAGTGTCCGGTCAGCCGGAAAGTACTCTTCACAATATTCCTAAAGGAAATAAGCCATTTAACACACTTCATATTAACCATTATGGTCCCTTAGAAAAAACCCCTCCAGGTAAAAAATTCATTTTTGAAGTTATAGACAGTTCCACAAAATTTGTTTTATGGAGCCAAAACCACTAAAACAACTGAAGTCATTCATAAACTAAAAGACTACTTTTCACATTATAGTTGTCCCCTTAAAATAATATCAAATAGATGTAGTGGTTTCAATTCTCAAGAATTGGACGATTTCTTGATCAAACATAATATTCCCCCAGTCCAACGGACAAACAGCTGAGTCTGCGATAAATAACTCGTTTTGCAGGTCGATTAATAATTCACCCTCTATGCTTTTATTTGGTATTTGCCAACGAGATGAAGATACCTTACGATCTTATTTACAGACGGACGAAACATTAGACATAAAAGAGTTGAGGGACAATGCTCAGATACAAAACGAAAAAGTACAAAACTACAATAAAGAGTATTTTGACAAGAAACATAAACCCCCACATGTTTATTAAGTTAGTGACTATATAATAGGCGATTTCGTCCCGCTTTGGTACCCCACTTTGGTCTGTCAAATCACATACCGAGATCTGCAGCACGGTTACTGAAATTGGTAGCTTTCTATCCTTGTCTGAAGTAGTTTTTGTTTTTCTTTTTATTTGTAATTTTGTAAACAAAGAGTCGTTGTATTTTTTCGAGTTTTGTTTATTTTTTGTGTGCAGTTCATGTGTAGTTAATGGAATCTGTTGATTTTATTATAAATGGCAGGAAGCTGTCATTTTTGGAGAACATGGAGAATTGCCAATTCGATGGTGTTTTTCCTAAAGGGCGAATGCGCCATTTTGATGTTTTGAGAAAACGAAGAAAAACTGTTACGGTATGATTCTAAGAGCCAACTACTGATTGAAGAGTTTAGCAGTTGAAATGTTCATAACTAACCTTATAATGACAAGAGAATACTAAAATTTTTGAGTAATTAATTAAAAAAACGGTTTTTTGTGGATATTCGCCCTTTTTCCAGATAAGCTTTGTAAAGAAATGACTATTCGCCCAACATTGATTGGCCCTTTTGCTTAAACATAAACTTTATCCGCCCAAATAGTTTCAAACAATGATATTAATAATAATTCTTGTGAAAATGTTGAAAAAATTGGATAAAAAAAACTCAAAATATTTAAAAATGATATATATATATATATATATATATATATATATATATATATATATATATATATATATTCCAAATAAACATAAAAAACTAAGATTTTCTACTCGTCTATATCTTCTTCATCCTCTTCGTCTGTTTCCATCAATCTATCCACCACGTTTGGTTTAAAAGTCATAGAAAAATACTCTGGGTGATAATTTGCTGGTATAGTTCCATTTGTGCATAGTTTTCGTAAACCCATATATTTTTTCGCAGCTATTGGCAGTTTCATTTTGTAAGCTCTCTGAGGTGTATTATTATAATTTTTTTTATTTGCAGAGGAATTTCTACCGGTTTTATTTTCAGTTAAACAAATTTTTAATAAAGGTGAGTCATCAGTAAAAGATGTGCTGCACTTGAAATGATCAGGGGTGGCTTTGCTAAAAAACACCCTTCTAACCATTCTCATTTTAAGGTTTGTACCACTTTCTGTTTTAAATACTTTAGGGAAATTATTGTCAGTAAATGACTTATAATCGAAAAAATCCTTTTGTGTCAATGTAAATACTTCATATGGTCCAGGGTTATTTCTAGCATTTCTTATAATAGTAGGTCATTCGGATGGGGCAAAAATAATTTTTTTCTTGTGTGCTTGTTCGATGGTGCCGTGTACTGAATCGACAGGCATGTATGAATGTCCTGGCAGAAGATAATTAATAGATATTTCTTCTAAATTAACTGAAGATTCAAGAAACCAGTGAAGAAAACAAAGCATTTGATGGTTCTTATTTTGCCCTGCACAACTATCACAATACAAGAGAATCGTTTTTATAACTCCAATCTCATCTATATGACTCAGATATTTATGCATAATACTACATATTTCATTAGCCCCTCGTTTGCCGTCACATTCCCCCCAAAGATGACAATAAACATTTCTTGCAACTTTTTCGTAAAACGTTAGATTATAAATGGCATATTTACTGGAAAACCCAAGAAGAAAGTTGTCGCCATTCGGAGTACTGAACACTTTTTGAAGATCAAAACTTGTACATAAGACCTCGGGATCATCGTGCATTTTCTTCTGATCTTTCAATAAATGTTTCATTTGTTGCTTTCTTTTCATTTAAATGCTTATCATGTTCATTTTGTTGTTCTTTTGTTACCTGTTCTTTATCTGATTTTTGTAATTCTCATATTTGAGGCATTTGTCCTTTTTAGGTAGGGGAAAGGGGGGATCATTCAACCACTTTTTAATGCTTTGCCTAAATTATAGCATTAAAAACAAATTTTGTTGATTAATTTGCTTTAAATAATTAGTTCAACACCTTATCAAATTATTTATAACACTTTGAACTTGAAATCACATATAGAAAATAGTTTTTTGAAATTTTAAGAAATATTTGCAATTTGGTTGAAACTACCCCAGTAGTGAGGTAGTTTCAACCACGAAGTGGGGTAGATTCAACCTATGAATAAATATAGTAATTTCAAAACTCAATGTGCCGTTCCACGTGATGATGGTATGGGAAGGATTGCAATAATATCGTCTCGAAATGAATTCGAATTATTCCTTCTTCTTCAAATTTTATTTCGTTATCATTTAGTGTCTTCTTAATAGCCTTTCCAATATAATAACATTCTGTCATTTTAGAGAAGAATCGCACCATTACAAAATCTTCTTCTTTTATCAGATATTCTGTGTCATCCAGAAGTGGAAAACTGTCAGTCGACTCATCATCATTGTCAGAGTCTGCAAGATTCACGGATATGTTTGATTCAGAGGAACTGACAACTTCTTGGGGAATTATTTTACGTTTGACTTTCTGCCCAGAACTCTTTAAAGATAATTTTCTCTCTCGTTCTTTTTCTAAGGACTCCCTTTCAGTCAGCTCAGGAGTCGAAGTATATATTTTATATT
Organism: Galerucella tenella; assembly: GCA_910591685.1. NCBI lineage: Eukaryota > Metazoa > Arthropoda > Insecta > Coleoptera > Chrysomelidae > Galerucella > Galerucella tenella. Next base: position 12,032 of record CAJUYH010010527.1, read on the forward strand.
TTGTTTCTCTTTTCCTATTAACAATTTTTTTACGTTGATATATAGACATGTAGCCTTAATGGACGACACAGGACAACAACCTGCAGAGTCAACAA
>CAJUYH010010528.1:0-12123 GCA_910591685.1 Galerucella tenella
AAAAAAAAAAGAAAACAAATAAAAAGATCATTGGAAGTTCTGATGATAAAGTTCTTCGACCTTTTATGCAGAGAATTAATTATCGACAACATCCTTTTGTGAATTCATTTATTTAATTTCTTTTCTATACATATGATAGACGAGTTTCCATGACGCATAAATGTTTCAAGCATTTTACTCAAAGATAATGATAATAATGATGACGATGATGATAATGATAATGATGAGAGAGAAAAAAAAACGTCAAGAGGAGGGAGAAAGGAAGAAGAAGAGAGAAAAAATGATATGGCCATCGTTTAAACGAGACGTCACCGTGGGCGGTTTACGAAAAGCCACCTGACACGAAGCGTGACAGGCCTCGCGTTGTTCTCCGCAAAAGCATGTACACATATGCATACATATAGATAAAACACAAATATATATATATATATATACTCCTTCTATACTACTATCTTTGCCGCGGTGTCGTTCTCTTCTGCTTACTCACCAAACATCTCAATATCACTCTGAGGAGTAAGAGTCTCGCGGTGTTCAATGACCACCAAGTGCACCGGGACACGTAAAAAAAATTACTTTGAACAAAAGGAAAAAAAATAAATAAAGACCAATATATATATATTTTTTTTTTAATAATGGGAAAAGAAAGAATTTTTATGAAGAAAAACTGAGCAAATATCATCGATTAAAATCCAACGGTGAGGAGAGAGTGGATAAAAAGTGAAAATGATGAGTTTAGATTTGTATTTATGAGTGTTTGTGTGTATGATACTGAATGTGTATATATTTGTGTGGGTGATATGAATATACATCTATATATATATATATATGTGTATGATTGTGGCGAACGCGTCTGCAGCCCACACTCGAAGTGATACGCGACTATAACTGGCATGACGTCACTTTCACGACTGCACTCACCGATCCCACATTCCGCTGGCATTCGCCCTCCCTTTCCCTTCTTATATTTTTATATTTATATACATATCTCTATATACTCATGCGCGATCATCAATATAATAATATAATATATCTTTAAAAGAAATATATGAGTGTTTATATTTTAAATATGAAGCAAAATAAAAAAGAAATGAGTGGATACAATTTTTTTTTTTTTTTTTTTTCATTAATAAATTTTTAAATGATGATGTGCGTGCGTGTGTATGTGTGTGTGGTGTATCGTGAGAATACTAATCAACCTGATAGGTGGACTATATCGACGTTTGCCCGCGATCTACATAAATAAAGAGAGATGCGGGGTAATTCTTTTAATTAAATGAAAATACAGAACCCGAACCCATAGCAAATTCTGTTCAAACAATTCTACAGAGTATATAAAAATATTTCCAACAAACAATTAAAAACATCATTGAAAAATAACAAACAATTATGTCGATAAAATAAAATAAAGGGAAACTAAAAAAAAAAAAAGAAATTCAACAGAATATAGGACATTACCAGGATGTCAATATAAAAAATTTCAATTATATATCTCAACAAGGCAAAATAGTTTTCCATCGATCCCGACAATTATCCAAACGAGCAAAACGAATGACAAACATTATATATCTATATATACATGCATCCATCCATTTATCTGTATAAAAAGCAATGAAAGGAAAAAATGAAATAGAGAAAACGACTGCGCGCACCGCTCGAGTTTATTTGTCACCGGAGTCATTACGTGCTACAAGAGAGACCGGACTCGCGCGCGCGCGCGCGCCACTGGAAAACGTGCGCGCCTGAATGTTGTGTTGAAAAGGAGGAGCGAAGCGACATTTCACGTGGTGGATATGATGGCGGAGACTTGAGAAAAAATAAAAAAAAAACTTACATATACATACAGCCACATATCCAAACAAGCGCACAAACACATACAGACAAAAACTAAAGTTAGCTTCCCAGAAACCGCGTAAACTCCTTGGCAATATACAGTATAGATCTTAGGAAGCCATCCGACAATGTATACCTTCTTCTCTCTCTTATTTCTCATATTTTTTTTTCTTTCCTTCCTTCCTCTCTGTCTTTCTTATTTTTCTCGGCCGCAGTCAACCGTGTAAACTATCGCGCACGTCGCTGGTGCCCAAGGCCCTTTGCCAACTTCTCTTGGATTGTAATTATCTTCCGCCAATGTCTCTTCGATTTCTATATACCATCATCATCCTCTATATATTTTTTTTTCTTTTTTTTTTTTTTTGGTTCACTTATTTCCTATCTATACATATCCAATGTGACATAATAATTATAGAAAATATTTTGACCTCGTTTTCTTTTCTGCTTAGCTAACTATTTATTCTCATTCACTTTTATGATTTGTGAGCACACAGAAAATATATCTTGTACGTGAATTAATTTTTTTCGTATTCAATAGACGATTTTATTTTATTTATTTTGGTGCCAGACAAAAAGGGTCGAAGGTTCAGGGAATGAGCTACTGGACCTTTTTATATACATATATATAAGCGATACATACGGATGAAAATGGTCGACGTTATCCTTTGGTTTTGCAGTTTGGTTCATTCTTTGTCGTATATCTTTGTCGTTCTCTCTCAGATCGCACCCGATATTCAAATACAAAGTGCCTCATGGAATGCAGGCCACTCTCTGACTGAACTGGGCATATCTCCCGTCGCAGAAAGAAACGAAAATGTAAATAAATAAATAAATAAATAAAAATTTATGTTGAAGATGTACTTTCTTCACACAATTGTTGACGTTAATTTATCAAATGTGATTTCGTACACAAATTGCAATTACGATACGATAAATATTGAATGTTGAAGGGAGAAAAAACGACGGTGGTTTCGTCAAAATAATAATTGGATATTACGCTTGAAACTGTAATATTTTTACAATTCTACTGTTGGATTGGTACATATACATACATACATATAAAAGAACAGTTTGAGAAAAAATAAGAGAAACGGGAAAAAAACGGGAATATTCACAGCTTAGCATTACGTTTATATTGTAAAAGCGAAATACACCGGCTATACATTGGAATTATCTTTGTTTACGCCGATGTAAATTCGCATTTAATATTTTATTTTTTTGTCGTTTGTTGTAGCACGTGGGATGCAATATATATTTATTTGAAATAATATATTAGTCATTTATCCATATACATACAAGTGTATTTTAAATTAGCAGAAAAAGGGCATTTTACACAATCATTCATGCCTCGCCATAGACAATTCAATTGAACAACTCTTCTTCAAAGATATCGGAATTTATACAGTGAGGGAGGATTTTATGGAAAGAAACGGAAGTAGCTTTCGAGTCACGACAACGGCGGTAGTTATATATACCTACACACCCAGGCACACACACACACATACATATATATATATATGTATAGATAGCAAAGAGTCAAATGCGCGCAACCACAAGAGGAGACTGCAAGAGTTTTGATCTTGACCAGGACCAAGGACACCGGACACAAAACGTGGTAGACGGGCCACCCGTACTGCTCCTCTTGTACGCGTCCAAGATCGCCTTGGTGCCCAGCTCTCGCAGTTGTGTTGCGCGCGTGTTCCCACGTACGATGCCCCGGGCGGTGGTCTAGCAAAACTCCTTGAGAGGACCCAAATTAAAGCGCCGGATCTTGGTCCGATGCGCGCCGATCCATCGGCGTTGCATAATTAAAGGAGCCACGTGTAATTGGACGATGTTGGAAAAAAATTCGTGACTATGCGAGGAGGCAACCGATACACAAACACACGTGTACACTTTTGCAAACACATATGTATACACATGTCCAAAAACCCTTTTACATGAGTGTCGTCGACCCTTATATCGCTCATCATATTATTTAGCTATTGATTAAAAAAATTTTTTTATCGATAAAAATCTTTTTAAATAACCTCTAAAGATCTTCTTGGTTTTTTTTTTTGCTCGTCCTTTCTTTCGCTTTCGAAACATAATTTTTCAAATACAAAACCATTAAATGTCTTAGCATCATCCATGATTTAAAAAAACATTTTACAATTCATAAAAAATGATATACCACCAGTAAGAATATATAATGCTCGTAGTCAAAGTATAGGAATTCATTTGTGTGATGGGTGGGTGGGATATGAGAAAGAAAAATAAAAAAATAAAAGACATAATAAAATAAAATAGAAAAAAGAATTGATGGAACGAAGGGGTTGAATGTGTCGGTGTCCGTGTCGAATAATCGTGTGGCGAACACAAGAGATTTTTTCACCAAGCACAAGTGAGAGGGAAAAAGAAAAAATGAACGGCAACGATGAATGCCCAGTGGGAAGAGTGGAAAGGAATCACCTAATAATATTTTTATTGACCATAAAGTCGCGCAAGGGCGACGGGACGTGAAACGCGATGGGAAACGCGAGCTAAACACCACAGGATTCTCATGTTTAAAACAGAAAAAATCAAAACGATATATAAATACAAATATATTCACACCGACAAACTACCCCTCTCAACTCTCTTCTCTAAATGAATGTACGAAGAGATGTAGCGAAGAAGAAAAGAAAAAAATTAATAAAATGAATAGAAATATTTTTATTAATTTTTTTACTTCGTAGAAATATGTTAATTTCAATATGTGTTGAGTATCTACTTTATCTGTTGGGTTTTAATACAAAGTATGTGTGCGTGTGTGTGGATTAAATTGAGAAAAAGAACGAGAGAAAAGAATAAAAAAAAAGCGAAGAAATAAATAAATAATAATAGTGGGTGAAAGGTAGAGAGGAAGAGGCGTGAAGACGATTTAATCCTGCTCAGTTGCCAGGACACGATCTCGATCAACGAGTCGCGAATAATAAAATGAAATGGCAGAAGCTCCTATCACGTATACATATAAACACACACGCATACATATATAGACAAACCGCCTATTTATATATTTGTTGAGCAACTGGACAACACTATTCTCACTATTTACATGTAAATTATGCAAATTCACGTAGTGCATTAATCTCTTGCACATACCATTGAAGATTTGTCGATTTTATTTTATTTTTTTCGTTTTCTCTTTTCTTTTATTCTTTACACCAGTCTTGCATAACCGGCCGACATTTAATTTTCCCGTTTTTTTTTTTTCGTCTACAAATTAAATTAACCGGGTGAGCAATGAAAATTAATTCGCCCATCAACAACTACGGTAATAATTTAACTTCCACAAAATTTTATCAAAGTGGAAAATGATAAACTCGTCAAGTGACTATATCACACTTAGTAATTTCCATAATCCGCAATCGTTTACATGAAGTTTATACACCGATTTATATTTGCATATATATACACATATACAATATTGCTCCTTTCACGCCCACACACCAACAACCCATACTCATTACAAACGTCATTACTTATGTCCACATATACATAGCTCTTTTATTTCACAGATACATATACACAAAATAAATAAATGGTTTAACCATACATATAAATTATTGCTCGATCAATATCTATCAATTACGAAATAATTATGGTGATCGCTATTAATTCATTAATTTTTTTTTCTTGTCCTCCAACAAATTAAACACTCGTAAAATATTTATTTTTCTGCATTTTTATATTTTTTCTTTGATGGCATATACTGAAACGAATAAGAGAAAGCCATAAAATTCTAACGCCTCCGACGTCTTTGGTGTATGCGATTTATTTGCGTGGTTTATATCCCCGAGTTGCAAGAGAAGTCGCACGCGCATCGCGCCACCGCAAGGGATACATATTGTCCTGTCAGGAGTTGTCGGTGGCATTCGCGGGGGCGTTTTTAAACTTATACACATATATGTGTATATATATAATAAATACTTATATATATATATATAAATTTATTTTTCTTGGTGTTTGAAATGAACAATTTTAAATCATTTGGTTTTTTGGGGGAGAATTCTTTTATGTCGCTTTACATATACCCTTTATTGCCCATTTCAACTGAGGCCATACCATTTTTATTGAATTTACAGGATACCTGATGGTGGACCCGAGTAGCGGAATCCTTTTCCAAACCATTGTATAAACTCCCATGAATTTAAACGCACACATTTGCATGGTGATTCAATACAATTTATTGTATTAACCGTGAATCTAATTTATATTAACAATGATGACTATACAGGTCGTGGGATCATCTGTCGTAAATGTATTTCTATTTTATTTATTGAATTTTTATAACAGTACTTCAATTTAGTGATAAATGTATTTATATTTAATTTAAATACCGCAAAAAGTAGAATTTTCATTTTAATTTATCACAATAGTAATTATTTTATTATTGGTTTAATCTAACTTACCGATCGAACAATTGTTACGGTGTGATAGTTACAGTGGTGGACACGGTGGAGACTGCTCACTGCGAATAAAATTGGCGGGCGAATGAGCGTCGGTATAACTTGAAGAAATTCACCGACAAAAGATTTTTCTCCCCACGCCCCATTTTTATTCTCTTTTTTGTAGTGAATGAATAAAATAAATTTCAGGCCAATCTGGATTGTAAGGTGAAACCAGAGGAATATTTTTCCTTGGATTTCTTTAACCAAGCGCCCACGTTACATGAAATTATGTGTGAATGTTTTACCCTTAAATTTAATATATAAAAATATAAATGTCAAGGGAGTTAATAGCTCAGAAGCTGCCACCACTGCTCCTGTTATCAGTCAGGACTATTTTTTTTGTGTCCATTATATGCGGTCACGTATCCCAGTGCAGATAGAGTAAAAGATTTAAATCTTAAACAAGTATAATTTGTCAACTCCTTAAAATGAAAATAATAACGAAATTGGCTTGGCTTCCTTTACAGCTATACCGAATGTCAAAGTGAAAATAAAAATGTATTATCTATAAAATAGCGATTGCTATCAAGCGAATGAGTATGCGAGCTACGTTCCCTAACGACCAATTAATATCAATGAAAATATCAACCACAATATACCTCAAAACATCTCAAATTCTTCGATCAAAATCATTTCTATATTTCTCAGCCTTTTCCTCTTATACCTTTTTATGTTTTTTTTATCTTGTCACTGGTATACAACCGGAAAAAATTCATCATTCTCGTTACAATATTGAAGATACGTGTCGTCAAAACAAATTCCACATAGCGCGAGTAAAGAATTTAAATTACAATAATACACAAATAAAATAGATGTATAAAAAAATCCGATCGCTTCCACCTTTTGCCACGACCTCTTGGGAAAATATCTCTTTATCTCAATTTATTATATGAGTTTGGACGTATTTATATATATATACGTTCGCGTTACGAATTTAAATCTCGCACACTTTTATATATAAACCAGGATGCTTTATATATATATATATATATATATGCATACATTCACTATCGCAACTGTCACATCTGAGAGAGAAGGCGCCTTTGGGTTTACGGGTACAATTACTTGATGAGTCATTTCGGTAATTGGGGCATATTTTTTTGGGATTTATTGACGACAGGAGAGGAATAAAAAATAAAAATGAGTAAAGGGAGGTAATGTGTATATGTGCGTGTGTGAAACTGCGCGGAAAGGAGAGGGAGAGAGAGAGAGAGAGAGTGACTTGGCCGCCCAAGATTAGCATAAAAACCTGGAGGATGACTTAACGTCGCGCGGCAACGTCTGACATTTTAACGAGTGTGCGCAAAAGCTCGCCGTCGTTTCACTTTTATTTATCGCGTGTGTTATCGCACGGCTAGAGAACTATTTTGCTCCCTCGCACTCATTTGAAAATTTCGTTTTTTTAATTTTATATAAATTTGCAAATATTACTTTTCCACCTTGTGCATTATTTTTTGTATTCATTTTTGTTTGACAATTTAATATAGAAACTGCAATAAAAAATTTGAACAATAATTGAGTTGTTCTCTGTTGGTTAAAGTTGGGTATGTTAACAAGTTAGGCGATACCGAGATAAAGATCCCTGGGCGTGCGATCCTTTGTTGCAACGCGCGCAAAAGCGTAATGCGACACCCAACAGCACAGAGTAGAAAAACATGAGAATCAAATCTCGTATATTAATTTTCTACGGCTCTCGTCTCTCGTCTTTTTTATTTCTTCATATACATTCACATAAACAATCGTACATGAATAAATTGCGTGATTTAATTTTGTCATTTTTACATTCATAAATTTATTAAAAGTGGAGAAAAGCCGGAAATGAAAATAGTATCCTTTGCCTTCATCTCTATACATTTTGCCTTTTTTCTTTTCCTTCTTTCATTTTTTTCTTCTTCATCTCTCAAAATGATTCGACAAAAATGTAAATTTCAAGTGTCGAATATCCTTTTCGTGAAGCGACGCGAACACAATCGTCTCCTATACATATATATATATATATATATATATATATATATATAAAGAGAAAAGTGCGCATCACAGCGGGTCCATCGAGGTATCAAAAACCCGACGCCAAAACCAACTGAAAAACGGACGTCCATAATCCGTGGATTTACGAGGTAGAAGAATAGAAAAAGAAATAGTTTAAAAGTTTTATATATATTTCTCTCACTTGTACTCGTGCAATAAAAGTGAAGTGAACGACCAATCACTGAAACAGTTGGCGTTGAGGAAGGCAAGACATATACATGGATATATCATCAATACCCAGGGTGATTTCTCTATTAGCTTCAAGATAGGAACCCCGTGGCGCCACCGGAGGGACACCAAAGTCGACTAACACACGGCGGTGCCTTCGCGTCGGTTTTACAGGCCACCATTGGCGCTTTGTGGGTCGCCGCCTTCCTTTTGCCTCTCTCTATCATTCTCTCTCCCACATCTTTATGAATTCACCGATTCTTTATTTTTTCTTTTTTTTTGTTGGTAAAATCTGATAGGAATCGAAAAAAAAAAAAAAATTATAATATATGTATACGTATTATAGTATGAAGGGGTTTTGTATGTATATGGAAAGTTGTCACTCTTCTTCGCATACTCTCACGTTAGTCTTTGATGCCTTTAAACTTGATCTATATTACTCAACAGTAACCAGTTTTTTTTTCTTTTTTCTGTCCGGCCCTTTTTATTTTTCGAAAAGGTCAATGACACTATAAACATTTTTATTGTATTTATTTTTGGTCAAATTTTTTCATTATTCAGTTGAGAGCATATTGAAATAGACAAGATAGATTATAGGAAAAAAAAAAAAACAAAACAAAACAGAAAATAATACACGTGAGGAAATAAAAATAAAATAGAGATTTTGGTGTAGAAGCGAATGATGAAACGGTTCATCTGTTTGTTTGTGTGCCAGTGTGCATTTGTGTCTGATCGTGTTTCACGAGGTTTCGGTATGTCGTCTCTCTTCTCTTCTGTTTACTCTTCTCTTTCCTCCTTTAGTCTTCATCGGCCCCCCCCCCCCCTTTCGCGTCCAACAGCTCAATGTAACCACACACAACGTAACGTGCGCGCGAGCGAGAATCGGGTTCTGTTCTCCCTTTCTCTTTTGCTCTGTGTGATCTCCTCGTTCAACCTTCGGCACTGCTGCCTTCATTTGCTCCCGGTGGGCTACTCAGGTAGGCTCCACTATATACAACAACATCACATTGGTACAAACCAACACACACACACACACACGAATGCATCTTCTCTCTATCCAAAACAACCCCCTTGTTGTCAACATTCTAACGTACTAATTGACTGTCAACAACCTCCCGTGTAATTTTATTATTAAATTCCCTTCTTATGTTCTCCATTTTCTTTGTAACGCCAAAATATTTTTTCGTCTATATCACTTATTTTCATAATAAAGTAATCGTAGTTCAATATTTAATTGACGAAAAAAAAAAAAAAAAGAACACAATGAAAAAGTAATGTGGCTCTTTTGGTCAGTCGTTCGCGCGTTCACAAGAGAAATATTTCGGTTAGAAGTCGTTAGTTGACCGTTATGGGTATTTTAAGGGTGTGACAGTGGAGATCGACTTTATATATATATATATATATATATGAAGAAATCTATTGGGCCTACACACGCCCCCTATACGCGCTCGTGCGATGTGTAGAGCTCTCGTTTGACGTGCACAAAATACGCCGCCCATTCCTCACTCCACCATTATATATATATATGAATGTTTCAGGTATGTGAGAAAAAAAGAGGGAATGAAATGAATAAAGGAAGGCGAAAAGAAATCGCGCGAGCACAGTTGGAATGAGCTCCCAGAATATTTTCTCTCGTGTGGGGTCCTACGACAATACCAAGAGGCAACAGGAAGTGTACTCCAGTGATCTACCGATCTTATTCAACATCCCTGGAATGTTGTAAGTTTTTCATTTTATTTTATTTTTATTTATTTCTATTTCAATTCTCCTCCCCATTTATTTATGCTCTGTCGAATTAATTTGTACAGACTATCGCTTATATGACATGGCAATATTTATTGTTAGAGGAATTTTTCTGTGTAAAGTGAAGGGCTAAATGTGGCGAAACAATAATGCGTTTGTAACGTATACAATTATAAGTAATGTTTCATTTTGTTGTTGTGCAAGTTGATTTGACATTGCACAGGGTAAAAGGCAACGCCACAGACACGGTCTGTACTTTATTCAATGTCATTGAAACATGAACGTGCCTTTGCATACGATCTGCATGATACAACTTAGACACTAACACATAATTCGCGCGTGGTTGTGGCAGGTTAAAGAATAACACTTAGCGGAACTGAAATCTGTGAAATTGATGTTTTGGAATAATAAAACGTCAACGTGTGTCACACACTCATCATAATCAGTTCCCACGCACATAAATACTCGACAAATATTTAATAAAATTCATCGTTTATTTTATTTCAACACTTTCATGTAGATATTTATATTCGTGGTGATAAAATACCTAATTGAATCATAAAAAAACTCGGAGATTGTAATAAGTCAACTGTAAAATCGCTGTTTGCACGGTGATTATACTACGTAAATCGTCCATCTCATTCATTCTTTTTTTTTTATTTTATTTTTTTATTTTTGTAAGCGGCGGAAAAGCAATGAGGCGGAGCAGTTTGCAACTTAGGACCTCCACAAACATACACACACACGCGCAGGCATGTACATAACCTAATTGGTACAAGAGTCAAAAGTGTGACAACCAAAACTAATTGCCCGAGACACCTTCTATCCATTCTTTATTATTTATTTATTTTTTAAATTAGTCGAGCGACAAATAGTTATGAGAATCGCCACATTTATAAATTTATTCAAACAAATATTCACCGAAACATGAATATATTTAAAAATGTATCGTTGAAGATCTTCGGATGAGATGAAAAGTGTCTACGGTGTAAAGGTGATACAAAAAGAATGCCAGTATAGACGTTGCCTGTTCATCTTACCATATATTCCACAAAGATAAATGATAGGGGGCAACGGTGAAGAATAAAAAAAAAAAGGCAAGACAGAATGAAAGGTAAACCAGGGTAGTGGTTGCCACTTCTCCAATCTTCATCCTTACGGTCAAACATATTCATATATAAATATATATAACAAGCATCCGAAACTGGCACCTAAATCATAGACGAAACAAGGCTATTGTTGCGCATTTAGCGTGTGAAAGAATGTTGCCAAATCCCAAGTGGAATTGTGCGGGCGTGTGTGTTCTTAAAAGTTCCACCCATCCGGTACTACGACCATCACCAACTACCAGCCATCGCCATTACCATTCCGCCGCAACTAAAAAAGAGATGTAGCGCCTCGATTCGACAGAGTGAAGAATGAGCTGGAGCGGAAGACCCCAAACAAGAAGAAACGAAGGAGGAAAAAGAAAGAAAGAAAAAAGACGCGGCGCAACATGGGAGAGTCTGAAAAAGGCAATGAGTGGCGCCAGCTTGTCCGAATATTCTTTGGGTGTTAGAAAATGAGTAAATATGCACACGCGCGATCAAAAAAAAAAAACGTAACACCTGCCTATTAATGGTGTGCTGTTGTGTGTCTACGCGCACTCTGCATCATGACCCATAGTTCAAACTACCCCTGACTGTGACGAAAAAAGATGGAGTTCTATTATTATTAGTTCTCTTCTTCTGCTTTTTTTTTCTTTTTCACCTTTCTTCGAGTGAGTGCGTACACCCGTAGGGCGGCAAAATCTCTTAGTTAAGGAGGCATTGTGGTGTATTTGTGAATGGAGCTGGTGGGTACTGTGAGCCACCATAGGTATATATATATATATATATATATA
>CAJUYH010010529.1:0-12123 GCA_910591685.1 Galerucella tenella
CAACGTCTGGTGTCCACTGAATTTTCCGCTTGTCTCGCTTCTTTGAGTTCTTGAGGAGACTGGTGATCGGTGCTTGCTGCTGGGCAGCCCCTGGGATTGCACGACGATAGTAATTCATCATACCCAGGAAGCCTCGCAAGTCGCTGATAGTGTCAGGCTTGGTGTAGTCGACGATTGCCTGTATTCTCTCTGCTGGTGAAGTGTAGCCGTGCTGGTTGACTGTAAAACCGAGGTAGGTTACCTCAGCCTTACCAAATTGGCACTTCTTTGGGTTGATAGTGAGCCGGTTGGCTCGCAGAATTTCAAAGATGGAGGCAAGATGCTCGGCGTGCTCCTCGTGCGATCTAGAGAAGATGATTAGGTCATCTATGAAGCACCCAACAAAGTCAAGACCTCTGTTTACAGGCATTCCAACGACACATGGACAACCTGAGCAGGTTGTCCATGTGTCGTTGGAATGTCTGTGTGGCATTTCGCAAACCTGGTGGCATGCCAACGAATTCAAAGAGGCCAAATGGTGTGGTTACAGCCGTCTTTGGAATGTCATCCTTGGCTACGGGTATTTGATGATATGCCCGCACCAAGTCGATGGTCGAGAATACCATAGAGCCGTGTAGTCGTTGGAGAATGTCATCGCCGTGGGGTACAGGATAGCGATCTGGCACTGTACATGCGTTGAGCCTCCTGTAGTCTCCCGTAGTCCGCCATCCACCGAGTTTCTTTTGGACCATGTGTATTGGGCTGGCCCATTGGCTGCTGGATGGCCGTATAATTCCGTGATGGAGTAGCAGATCGAAGTCATTCTTGGCCGCTTTCAGCTTGTCCCCAGTGAGACGTCGTGGGCGTTCATAGACGGGTGGACCGGTGGTCAGTATGTGATGAGCGACGGCGTTGGCTGGGTCTGTGGCTGGTGATGCATTTGGTCTGGTGATGTCGATGAATATACTTAGTAGCCTTAAGTAACTCTCATCGACAACGCTGGATCCGATGGCCTGGTCGATGGTGGAGATGCTGTGGTCCCTGGCTTCTGCAAGTTGTCCTCTGCTGGTCAGGTTGGTGATGGAGTCGATCAGGCAGCGTCCCTTCAGGTCGAGCAGCAGGGCGTGGTGGACCAGGAAATCTGCACCGATGATGGCTGACTGGACATCTGCAATAATAAAAGACCGAGTAAAAGCTCGGCGAAGATTGAGGTTAAGAGTCAGAGGCTTCTCACCGTAAGTTTTGATGGTTGTTCCGTTGGCGGCGTAGAGGGTGAGCTCGTCAGCTCGGTGATGGTGACGAATGGCGTTCTTGGGCACCAGCGAAACTACGGATCCGGAGTCCACCAGAAACTTCATGTTCGTTGGATGGTCATGGATGTGTAGCCGATGTTCAGTAGTTGGTGATGCGCTGGTGGTGATGGTGTCGCCGGCCGCCTGAATGGTCGACAGCAGTTCTAGTTTCCCGAACTAGAGTTGAAGTTGCAGGGTGTAGTGCAATGCTTGGTCTGTGCACCAAACCTGCGGTGGTAGTAGCATGTGCCATCCGCTCTTGGTGAGGTTGCTCGTGCGTGAGAACGTGACCTGCTTCGACTGCATGAGCCTTGAGACGCTGATGGAGGCGTGAGCGTCCGGAGAGTGTTTGTGATCTCTGCCATCAGTTTCTTCATGTCTCTCACGTCCTGAACGACTCTGTCCAGCAGCACGCTGTTGAAGTCACGAGCAGGTGATGGTGTGCGGTGGTTTGTGGTGCTGGTTGACATCACACATGTACCAGCCTGGCTCTCCATGAGCTCATCCGCGAGCTCAGCCTGCTCATCGAGTGGTGAAGGGCGTAGCAGCTTCAGGAACCTTGGGACGGATAGTGGCAGCAGCGATGTCCACTTGACAAGGAGTACGTCCTCGGACGCACTCGCTCCAGCGACTGAAGCCGACGCAGAAGCTGACTGGGCTTCATGTCCCCTAGCTGGATCTCAGCTAATGCTTTGTGAAGTTGGCGATCTGCTGAATCTGTAAGCCGCTTAATCAGAGCCGTTTTAATGGTGAGAAACTTATCTGTAACTGGTGGGTTGCGCAGGATGTCGGCCACCTCCGTCAAGGTCTCGTAGTCCAGCGAGTTGACAATATGGTTATATTTGCTGGTGTCTGCAGTGATCCTGCTCATTTGGAAGAAAATTTCAGCCTGGATGAACCATACGCTTGGATCATGCTTCCAAAATGGGGGCAGCTTGGCGGGAGAAGTGGCCTCTACTGTTGCCGGTGGTGCTGGTGGTTCGCTCATCGTGAGTGTTGTTTGGTCGTCGGTGCTCACTGATTGCCTGTCCCTGTTTTTCTGCGGTGAATACTGCAATGGCATATCACTGATGTACAACGAGGAATAGTCGAAACACTGAGCACGTGGTCGCGAAACACTGAGTTTATATAGTCACTAAAAATGCTGAAAAGAAAAAACTGGTTCGCGCACAGTTGTCAAAAATAGAGCACTTGAACCGTGAGAAGAGTTGCTGAGAAGATATGACGCGAGATGCACGTGAAAACAATTGCGTCACTTGTTGAATTCACCACGTGGCGTGAAAGAAAATCTAATATCGGTTAGAAATCACGTCGGGGTTACCAATTTAGCTAATGGATATCTACCGGAGATAAATTAGGAAGCACCTGTTATACTCGACAATATTTATTCATTAACCTTTACTATAACCGATAAGTTAACTTCTCTTTTGTGTGTGTGTGTGATACAGTGTTTGTTACTGAGTGCGTCGTGTGGCTATACGTGTAGCGTGTTGCGTGGTCGGCAGACGAGTGGGGTGAGCGTTGGTCATTCACCCGACTCGTGGCGTGAGAGTTTGTTTCCGCGGCAAGCGCCGCTCGTGGACTCGCTGATTTAACCTCGTGGTCCTTGTTCCTGTTGGTACGAGTTATCGACGACGGGTCCGCCATATATATATATATATATATATATATGGCATGCGCGAGCTCGGGCGCGAGCGGAAGAGCGAGCTACGGGCAACTCATCAGACGTGAACCGGGCAAATCAAGCAACTCGGGTACACGCAACTACGACTCAACCTGCTGCTATCTCCACAACTCCAACAGCAGTGCCATATCCATGTGATCACTGCCAGGGCTCAGATCATATCGTGACTTGCACAAAATTTAGAGAGCTCAATCGTCTTGGCCACCATGCAGCTTCATTGTGCAGAACTACAAAGCGCTGCACAATCTGTTCTGCTCACCACCACACTATGCTCCATGGCGGCGACTCATCGAATCAAGCCACGGCGACAATACGGACATCAACTCAATCTTCGCTGACCAGCTCAACTTCTACACTGGCCCAGTCAACATGCAAGTGACTAGGCGTAGGCCCAACTCAACTGGCTGATCACAATTCTGACGACTCAACTGCTCATCTCATCATTGCTCGACGTCAACTCGACCTTCAGTGCTCTTGGCTACGGCCCAGACTCAACTCATCACCCCTTTGGGGTCAGCTCAGGTACGTTTGCTATTTGATAAAGGCTCTGAATTATCTTTCATTTCTGACGCTGTCGTAAGACAAAACAATTTATCTCGCCACTACTCACCACTGTCGGTCATGGGAATCGGAGACGCTGCGGCTACTAGCACCAAAGGGCGGACCATGATTACACTCAAATCGAATTATTCTGACTTCTCAATTAATTTTAATGTATTTATCCTACGTAAGCTCACTACTTCGTTGGCAACGTTGCACACTCAAGAGGATCATGCATGGCCGCATCTCAACGGAATTCAATTGGCAGATCCTGATTTTCTCGTCTCTCGTCCAATTGATAATATTCTTGGAGCCGATTATTATGGCTTACTCATTCGACCACAATTACTCTCGCTTTCTCCAAACTCGCCAATAGCTCAATCAACTCAATTTGGCTGGATCGTGTTGGGACCAGTCGACTCAATCTCATCTCAAACTGCAATTTCTCATCAAATCGCTATTGATAACTCTAATTCTGATATTCGTGATGTACTCGTCAAATTCTGGGAACAGGAGGAAGTACCGCTGGACTCGTGTCGGCAACTCACCCCGGCTGAACAACAATGTGAAGATCATTTTTTGTCGACACACACTTGAGACAGCTCTGGTCGATATATTGTGCGTATTCCATTATGCGAATCGTCAGCTCAACTCGGTGATTCATTCACCATTGCGAAGCGTTGCCTTCTTCGGTTGCAGCATACGTTAGCTAGAGACTCTACATACTCATTACTCTACTCTGAATTTCTCAAGGAATACGAGGGACTCAATCACATGCGCGGAGCTCCCGTACATTTAACTAGTAGGTTCACTCCATATTATCTTCCACGTCATGGTGTAGTTGAAGCAGACAGTAGTACCACAAAACTACGTTCACTCAATGATCTCATGCACACTGATGCTAAGATTCAAACTGATATTTCTGATGTACTTCTCTGGGCGAGACGGCATCACTATATTTCCTCAACTGACATCACGAAGATGTTCAGGCAAATTCATGTACACCACGATGACTGGGATCTCCAGCTCATTTTATGGGTGGATGATCACTCAAACATAACATCATTTCAACTCACGACAGTTACTTATGGGACAAGAGCAGCCCCCTTTTTAGCTGTTCGTACCATGCTGCAACTAGCTCAAGATGAAGGTAATAGTTTTCCACTCACTGTAGAGCTACTCACAAAAGGTCGCTACGTTGATGATATATTTGGCGGCTCTGACTCTGTAGATTCACTCAAAGAAATATCCGAACAGGTCACTCAAATTTGTTTTGCAAGCTGTTTTTCCTTGCCCAAATGGCAAAGTAACTCACCAGAGTTGATACAATTCATCTCGCCATCAACTTCTCAAGCTGACACTCACCCTATCTATGACAGCAGCACAAAATTATTAGGCCTGTCTTGGTATCCGCTTTCAGACGTATTCATGTTCAAATCAAAGCCACAACACTCAGGGTCGAAACTTACAAAGCGGATAATCTTGTCAGAGACAGCTCAATTATTTGATCCAATCGGATTTCTCTCTCCACTCATAATGAAGGCTCAAATACTCCTACAGGAGTTATGGTTGGACAAGCTCAAATGGGATGACAAAGTCTCCCCATCTATCGCTCCCAAGTGGATTCAATTCAGACAGGAACTTAACACAATCAACGATGTAACCATTCACGCTGATTATTACTCACTCCTAACTCCACGGTTGCAATTCACGGGTTCTCTGACGCTTGTCAACTCGCAATGTCGGCTGTTGTCTATCTGAAGGTTCACTCTAAAGATTCTGGCACAAGAATATCATTTGTTTGCTCAAACACCAAGGTTGCTCCTCTTAAAAAACTCACAATTCCGCGCCTCGAACTCTCAGCTGCTCTTTTACTCTCAAAACTTGTACGATATGTACAGGAAACACTGGAATTATCTCAGGTGCCAGTTTTCTCATGGACGGACTCTTCCGTCACACTCGCTTGGCTTAAAACTCATCCTTCACGCTGGAAGGACTTTGTGAGAAACAGAGTGTCCACTATTCAAGATCTTACTTCACACTGTGTGTGGAAGTTTGTTCCTGGCAAACAAAACCCAGCTGATTGTGCTTCACGTGGGCTTACGGTATCCCAGCTCAAGAAGCATCAGCTGTGGTGGACAGGCCCACCATGGTTGCTCAAACAAATGGAACATTGGCCGTCTCAAGTACGCACCGCAGATTCAAATGTACAATTGGAACAGCGCCCGGGCCTCACACCCACTGTGGTATCTCAGAACGGCAATAAGTAATAGGATTTAATTTCAAAATACTCGTCACTCACTCGTTTACTCAGAATCACCGCAATTTGTTTTCGTTTTGTCTCACGACTCAAACGCATACCACAGTCCTCAATGTTATTCTCCCTGAGGATTCACGACATTGAGGTTTCTCCAATCTTCTTGATAAAAAATACTAAAGCAGCGCACTTCTCACATGAAATAAAAGTACTCAAATCTAACACAAATCTATCTCGCTCACATCCATTCGCTCGTTTAACCTCCTTCATTGACACTCAAGGACATATTCGGGTCGGTGGACGGCTTGCTCGATCGAATCTCGACCCTGAGGCTAAGCATCCTGCAATTCTACCTCGACGCTCAATGTTTTCTGAATCACTCATCGCAGATGCTCATTTTCGTACTCTACATGGTGGCACACAACTTACTCTGAACCATTTACGGCAGTCGTACTGGATTATTGGTGGTAAAGCTCCAGTACGATCATTCATTCTGCGCTGCGTACGATGTGATCGTCAACGCGGTGTACGTGCACATCATTTCAGGGGACAATTATCTCTCTCAAGGACTCACCCATCAATCATCTCACCCCCTCAAGACCATTCTCATCAACAGGAGTGGATTACGCGGGTCCACTCACCATCAAAACGTGGCGTGGTCGTGATAGTAAAAGCTAGAAGGGATGGCTCTGTGTATTTGTCTGTATGGTCACCTCTGCTGTCCACTTGGAAGTAATGTGTGATAACTCCACTGAGGTATTCATTGCGGCGTTCAGGAAGTTCACTGGACGCCGGGGCATTTGTTCACACTTCTATAGTGATTGTGGCACTATATTTTGTTGGCGCAAATGCTTCACTCAAAAGATTATTCACACAAGGTACTCAGGATTTTGCTGATCTCTCGGCTGTATTCACCAACGATGGAACGGCGTGGACGTTCAATCCTCCGGCAGCTCCTCATATGGGTGGGAAGTAGGAGGCTGCCGTTAAATCATTCGAATTTCACTTACGTCGCGTTATCGGGGAGGCTCTACTTACGTTGGAGGAACTTACGACTCTTCTGGTGCAAATAGAGGCCGTGTTGAACTCAAGACCACTCGAACCACTAAATGAAGACCCTGACGATTTAACTGTGATCACCCCAGGTCATTTTCTAATTGGAGAAGCGCCCAAAACTATACCAGAGCCTTCACTCAATGACTTGTCTCTCTCTCGACTCGACCGGTGGCAACTCTTGCAGCAAAAATTTCAATCCTCTTGGTCAAACTGGTCTTCACAGTATTTACAACGCATGCAATCTATTTCTAAGTGGCATCACCCGTCTCACTCTATTAATATTGGTTTTTTGGTACTCATTACAGATGAACGATTTCCACCAACACGCTGGCCATTGGCCAGAGTGACTCAAATACACCCTGGTAGAGATGAACCAGGATTGTCACATTACGAACGTCGACAACTTCACTCACCAGGCCCATTTCGAAATTGGCATTACTCCCAGTACTTACTCACATGGACGGATCATCTCAATAATCAGGAACGCTGTTCCTGATGGGGGCCGGAATGTTCAGTTTTCGCTGAGTATATTGTTGCCCCCCGGTTAAGTCAATTTTGTGATGGTGAGAGGTCACCATCAATCAATCATCTACTCGATATTCGATTGGGATCCGTCGGTAACTCAACTCAGTTACAGGAGAATTGGCTCAAGGAGCGCTCACTCTGGACCAATAGGGCATGAACTGGGACTCAGCTGGGCGTCTCATTGGTTGAGACGTTTGGCTGTGAACTTGGCCTAATTCACCGCAGGAGGTCTGAGGTCAAGCTCACATCCGCATTCGCTGCCAATTTCTCTCTCTCATTGTTCGTTCAGCCGAAGTAGAAAGCGCACGCAACAATTTTTGTATCTATTCATTCCTTTATAATCAGCGTCAACTCACGTCGTTTTCAGTTGTGGTAAAGCTCAATTATACAAATTCAGTGCTCACCCGTGATCAATTCGTGAGTGAAGTGATTGCGTAAAAATAAGACTCGCCAGTACTATCGGTAACTCAACTGTAATTAATGTAATTAGTATTAGCTCATTGGTAATTTCTCATCAAGGCGTCGTGACGCCATGTTGGCCACGCGCTAATTTTGCACTCAAAATTTCTTGATAATCTCCAACATCGTTAAACTCACGGTCAATTCAACGATTTACTGGGACTACTCATGATAATTATAACCTACTTGTAATTTTTCTGGTTAATCTCATTTTTTATATTTTTTTTCACTTGGTCGACCACGAGGCGACCGCGTGCATTGTCGACACGCATCATCATACATTTTGTGTTTCTTTTTCCTCGACTGATTATATTATCTTTTTTTCGTTTGGGTCAGCTCAATGTAAATATAATTTAAGTATATTACTGCTATTGTCAAGCTTCAAATTATCTTGTATACTGTATTTCGTCGCAAGTGCACGAATAAACTGTACATTATCAGGATCTTGATCATCTTCAATGCCCAACCAATTCCAGAATGGTACGCTCTAGTAATTAACTCAACAATAGCCAATACCCAATTGTTACATTCATACAAATATATTTTTTTATTAAAATATTTATATATTTAAACAAATGTTTTTTTTTACTCGTTCTTTGCCGAGTGATGGAATGGTCATCTACGTTGTATTGTTGCGCCCCGCTTGGGGAGCGCCACTGGCTCACATGGACAGTTTGTTCGCATATATAATAGCCGCATGGTGGGTATGGGAATCTCCTTCGAACTGGAAACTCTGCATCCAATGTGAGGCCCATGAGTGACCCATGAGAGACCGAGTGACAAAAATATTTTCACCCGGGTTCTTGATGCTTCAACTGTTGGACAGTGCACACGTGTCCTCATGTAGTTTATTTTTGTCGAAACGCATTAGTGATCAATTCAAGTGTACAGTTCAGTTTGTGAATTGTGGTGTGACTCGTATGCTGTATGAATTCATAGATTGATCATCACATTGTGTCTGTTCAAATTGTTCATTCATCTTTATATTTAATTGTGTAATTAGCCACTTGTGCGACCACAACCAAGTGCGGTGAGCAAGTCATCACGTGGCGTTAGCCGCTGTTCAATTCAAGCTACATTCTATTATACAATTATTGTTCACTTCGATCTTCTCAATTTTACCAATTTTGTATTGCCCATCTCATTTATCACAAATTGCAACTCATTTACGATTTGGCAATTTATAATTGTAATTAGCAACACTCAATAGACTCGCATCGATAATCGATAAACTCAATATAGCGTAACCATCACCACGTGGCAACATTCACATACAACTCGACTTACAACTCATTGCTGCCACAAGAATAGCTCAAGTGCATTTAATTCAAATCAAGTTATTTTCCATTTAATTATAAGTTTCATCAATTACTGTAATTGTAAGAATAATATATTAGATGATTTGTAATCTCTCGTCACTCATTGAAGAAATCCTATGACATTTATATCCCTACCGGCATATATATACTTTTACTGTTTCAGCAAGAACGAAACACATGTAAATCAAACAAAACAACATATAATGAAAATAACTAATATAATATAATATAATCATAGACATTACATAACTAGCTACTAAATTTATTTCAATTATTATCTTAATTTTTAAGTCGAGCTGGCCTTCTGAGTAATTATGAAATTTAATCTGAAGTCGCAAGGATTTATAAATGTTGAGGATAATTGAACTCAATGAGCACAGATGTCACGCATAAACAGAAAGAAATAATACGAATAGACTAGAAGATTCTAGAAACACTACTCGTGTTTATATATATGGGCAGTGTCACGTGACTCATCTAGATGTCAGTTAGTCGGTCGGTCCAGTCTTTCATGAGCAGTTGTACGAATAAAAATAAAAGTACCGTTATATATTAGCTTGTCAAATATCTCCCTTCCGCTTTTTCGCTCTTCATTCAATGCTTTATAAAAAGTGTTACAGTGATCGGATTTAGTTCAAATATGCGCCGTTTTGTTCGATAATCTGTTTCCATCCAGACGGCCACTTCATAATACCTCCCTCGTAGAAGCCCCCCTCCTTATTTGCGAAGAACTCGGACAGCCACTTTTCACAAGCCTCTTTTGAGTTCAACTTTACACCACCAAGGGCGATCGCCATGGAAGGAACAGGTGGTAATCACTTGGCGCTATGTCCGGGCTATATGGTGGATGCGATAAAACCTCCCATCCGAGCTTCCGTAGCTTCTGACGAGTCATCAAAGAAGTGTGTGGTCTGGCGTTGTCCTGGTGGAACACTACACCTTTCCTGTTGGCCAATTCTGGACGCTTCTGGTCGATCGCCTGCTTCAAGCAGTCCAGGCTTGGCCACTGTTTGGGACGATTCACCGGCCTTCGACCACGACTGTTTTCGCTTGATGTTGTCGTGTGTGATCCATTTTTCGTCGCCGGTCACCATCCGCTTCAAGAATGGGTCGAGTTCGTTCTGTTTCAGCAGCATATCGCAGGTGTTGATTCGGTCCAGAAGGTTTTTTTGCGTCAAATCATGCGGCACCCAAACATCAAGCTTTTTTTTGTATCCAGCCTTCTGCAGATGGTTTAAAATGGTTTAGTGACTCCCATCTCATGACCGATGTCACGAGATGCCACAGGCCGGTCTAACTCGATGTATCCATGATTTGATCGGTATTTGTCGTCACAGGTCTTCCGCCGGCTGGCTTATCCATGGTGTCGTTTTTACCGGCTCTGAATCGTCGAAACCATTCCTCCGCGGTTCGAAGTGATAGAGTACCATCCCCCAAAACACCATTAATCTCACGGAACGTTTCTCTAGCGGATTTGCCTTTAACGAAGGAAAACTTTAAAATAGCGCGAATTTCGGCGTTAGTGAACTCCATGTTTACACGTCTATAACTGTTGAACGCAATATCGCGTCTATGGTCGAACAGCCTCTCCAGAATCCGAAGTGGCAGTTCGATAGGCCACTTTCCGGTACCGCAGCTGACTCCAGTCTGTCCGCGACTATCCGTTCCAACAGTTTTCCGGTGCTTTTATTACTGAGATTCTTTGGGCAGCTCTCTCTAGCTCCACTATGCTATTGGCTGGAGGGTCCAGGTTATCTCCCTCACTGTACGCCGCAAGTCCTGTGTCCGTTGCTTGCTGCTGGTGCTCCGGAAATTAGTGTCGGACCACCTTGCCTAGAAAATCCGGGCAGGTGGGCGGTGTTGCGCCTGCAGGGTCGATCCTAGTCATAACCGTTTTATACGGCTTGCCCCAGGGATCGCGGTCCACCTCCTCGCAGAGGTCCTTCCAACACCTACGTTTTGCCAGCTTGATAGACTTTTTGAGCTAATTCCTCTTTGTTTCGTAGGCCCTGTCCAAATTCTCATGATGGTGTCTATTCCTGGCTCGCTGGTTGAGTCAGGAATGACCCATTTGGTGGCATATCAATCATTATTGTTGGTGATTGAAAATAATTGCCGCTGGTTATGGATAGGTTTGTGTTTTTGAATGCATCGACGACAAATTTAAATGAATTTGTTGACTCGCCCCTATGGTCATCATTTGAATATTTTCCGCTCACGGAAATAATGAGACAAAAAAATGAATTAGACTTTATAACTGCATTGAATAATTCAGCTATCCGACAAATGACAAATGAAGATATAAAATTAATAGAATGCAGAATTGTTGCGAAATCAGAAATACCAAATTGTGCAATGAGGCTTTATGCTACAAATGCTCTTGTAAACGAATATAATGAAGTAAAAATTAAAAATCACATTGGACGGAATACATATCAATAACATTTGATGATATAAAAGATAAAATACATACTGACCAAAAACATAAATTATTGAATTTATTGAAAGAAAAAAAATCTATTGATACTGGAGGCTTGATGCACAAACTCATATTAAAAATAGATATTAAATATATGTTGATATGTAACTTAGATGTGGAAGACGGTTTAGTAAATGGTGCTTACGGCGTGTTGAAAAAAATAACATTCAATGAATCTAACAATCCATTCATTCTTTGGATTGACCTTAATAATGAACGAATAGGAAAAAAATTGAAAAATAACTATCACCAATAGGCTAAGTTGTATAATATTCCAATTCATTGGGTGCCACTATTAAATCACATTGTCCCAAGTAACTTTAAACATAATGTGGAGGTTGCAAGGAATCAGTTTCCCATTGTTCCGGCAGTAGCAATAACAATTCATAAGTATCAGGGGCAAACATATTCTGAGATATGCATTGATTTATCACGAGAACAGCGTATTACAAGATGCCTTCTTTCTGTAGCTTGGAGTCGAGTTATAAATTTGCATGGTTTATTCATTATTGGAAAATTCACTCCACCGATAC
>CAJUYH010010530.1:0-12123 GCA_910591685.1 Galerucella tenella
ATTGTGGAGTCATTTAGAAACAGTTAGTTTCATTTAAAACCATATGATGAGTAGATTCCACGAAGTGAGGGTTTATACAGTTAACTCATATTGACTTCATCTATTTCAGAACGAACTGGAACTTTTTCCATTTTTTCATTTGAAAATATAAGTGTAAAGGAGAATAGTGATTTCATTCAATCAGCTTCATGACGATATCCTGCTTCATCTTAAATAATAAGACCTCTTATTCTAGTTGAAATACTCCATCAAAAACTACCCTCAAATCTGTAACTGCGGCAGTCGCTAGTTTAAGTTTGAAAACACATGATCCCGAAACATCAAAACAGAATCTCACAAGATTTAACAATTTGGAATACTCAGAGACCTGTTTTTATACATTCCCAATTTCCAATTTTGTTATAGCACAGCATCAACCCCAGGCCATATTTCCTCGTCTTATTGTCCTTTTGTTAAGGAACCCTCATCGACTACAACGTTCGCCTCTCTTTTATTCAACGACAACATATAATCGTTTTTGTTTATTTTATGTATTTGTGATTAGAGAGGATTAGAATCCTACGGTTTTATCAAATCGTACAAAAACAAATTACTGTGATTAGTTCATGAATAATTTCCTATTGATGAAAATATTAATCACCCGTTTTCATTTGATTGTAATAACCGTGAACTGTTATTTTATGTTTGTTTCTCCATTGTGATGAGCTTTTTTTAAAATATTTTAATCAGTGTAAAACACAAAAGCACAGACAATTTCAATTAACAGTTTACAACGACTATTGTAAAAAACGTGGAATGCAGTAAATCATGTAATACCAACGGTCATGTTTGTAATATTCGTTAAAATGCTCCATTTTATCGTTTTGTGAATAATATTAAAGCTAAAACATATTTCAAACTAACAATTATGAATGGCACAAGCAATATACGACACATCTAGAAATCCGCCGAAATTTCATAATCTACGCAAGCGCGGTATAGGTTTCAGAATATATGCTTTCCGTCTCCCAAAAACGGACAACTCATGTTTCACTCCGTTCAAATGCGTTCTAAAGTTTACTTCTGTAATAATTCCGTCCGCAATTTGATTTAGTGTTATTGTATTTTATTCCAAGGAGAAGGGTGAATGCAATGATTATATTTACTTCCCCTTCTTCAAATACACTATGTAGGGATATCATCATACAGGTTGCGAAAAGTCTCATCGCGACATACGATTTACACAAGTACGACTAGGAAAATATGAGAAAAACTACTTGAAAGAGAGAGAAGAATAATAAATGTGGACAGTCAGCGTTGGGAGTGTCAGATTGACTATCCCCACTATGGGAGTAGGTTCTATTCACAGGAATTCCACAATCAACAAATTAACTATTGCATCAGTCGAATGTCCTCCAAAATACCATTTTACAATTTGCACTTTTTCACAGGTTAAGTATGTTATTGAAGGCATTGTATTGTAAATGCTTTATTTTCAAATACAATGGCATGCGATACCAACGTGATCAACGTTTGTAGCGAAAAGATAAAAAAATAAAAGTTTAAATGTTAATTCTCTCTGTAAAGGACAATGTTGCCGGATGAATGTGTTAAGTTTTACCTAGTAGTGCATGAGCTCGAAAAAAGTTAACGATAACGAGACAAAATTATCATTTGTACATATTAATCTGCGCTTCTGGCTACAGCAATTAAAATAGGAACACTGAACACTGGACGTTTTTGGTATGGGAGGAACTAAACACGCCCATTGCTGACTGCACACGATTATTCTTCACTCTCTTTCAAGTAGTTCATCTCATATTTCCCTGGTCGTACTTGTGTAAATCGTAATGTGTTTATAATTAAATTTATTTTATTGGGTTTGTGAGTCTGGCAGCAGTCCGCCGGTAAGGCGTTAAGGACGGCAGCAAAGTAGGTATGTAACCGCTGCGCTTTCGCAATTTTTAGCATTTTCGGCGGATTTCTGTATATTTGGTATCATCTTCCGGCCCAAAGCGTAATTTTAATTTTAGATTCATAGACCGTTATTCACATCATTTAATTCTTCCCATTCATTTGTTTTTTTTTTCTGGTCGCTTGCGCTTATTGGTCTTCAAAAGCAATTCAAAAGACAGACTATGAAATGATGGAAATGACATTTGGATTGAAAGCAGATCTTATTCCAAATTTACAATTTCTAATTCAAATTCAAAACGTGTTTGCCTAATACATATTTCGAGTATTTTAACATCTCTTAATTTCCAAGGTTGAAGTAAAAGAGCTTTTAAAAACGCATGGAAATGTTCTCTTTATTGTATTATGAACTCCAGCATCCTATTTTGATTGCAACACTTAGATACCAATCCATTTAATCTTTGTTTAATTAAACTTAAATTGAACACATTTATCGACATCTCTATTACGGAAGTGATATTGGATAATATTAACTGAAACTATTCAACTATTGTCCGTAAACGCGTCTGGTTGTGTAACCAGTGTTTCCGTTGAAACCCTAAACCTACTTTCTCGTTAATGTGCAGAGTTTGTCCGTCGAAAGTTTAAGCGTTCGAGCCGATGTTGATTCTACAAGAGCACATTTCCTATTATTATAATTCGTTAACGTGCGATTAGGTATCAAAAGACTTCTACATTTACCTACAACATTCAATTATGATGACATTAATGACATTCATTGACAAGTTTCGTAGTGGGAGGTAGGGTTTGTTGGTTCAGTTAGTTGCTGTGAAGCGCCATACGCTACAGGTTGCGCACAAATGTAGTTCTAGCTCTTTTCATATGTTTAAAAATCTCTCTTATTATTTTTTTTCTATGCGGGCGGATTTGTCGACAATCGCAGTGTTCGAAGTTTGTTCTCTCTTGAGGGTGGATAGATCTGACGAAAATTTTTTTTCATTTCAAATAATGTAAGTAGAAGAAGGGAAAACCCGGGAATGGTATAACGTATGCTTACGTATTGCCAAAATGCAGCCTCATAGAATACCTAGAAAGGAAAAGAAGGAAAATGTCAAAGACGGGGTGGATAGATAAATATTTAAAGGAGATATGAATCCAAAACAGGAAGAAAAAAGATCTTAGGCCTGTAGTGCTATTGTATATAGTATAATTATTATTTGACATTTGTATGAAGCAGCCGCGAGTAATCGTAGATTATCTTATGATATCCAAGAGAATATTGATGGATAGGGGTTTATTGATTGATTGAATCGGCACATTCAGTCAGAGGCTTATAGTCCTCGGCATCTCAGCCTTTAGGCTTTTTGTGCTATTGATCATGTCGATTATGTGAAGGGACCAATAGCTTTTATCTGGCTAAACAGTAGGTCCTCCCTTGAACGCTCTAGTCGTAGAAGGCTATATCTCCAATAATATAAAGCTTGAGAATCGAATATAATGTGAGAGAACCTCTTCCATGCCAAACCGACCTCCCGATTGCCGAGTTTGCCGATTGTATCCATGTGCTTCCATAGGGTTCATGTTACCTATTATTTATTTAAAATAATAAGGCAAGATAAATTGCAACGGCGACTCAATGTGGAGAACACCTCAGGTGTGAATTTGGAGACCAAACTAATATCAGTTCAGAGTCTTACCGGTTCGCGGGTAATCCTACTTTATTTAAGTTATTGAAGTTATATTGAAGTTAATGAGATAATAGATGAAGTTAAGAAACCAAATGAATTTAATAAGTTAATAAATCAAGTTAAGGAATGTAATTAAAGTTAATCAAGAAAGGTAAGTGGGTCCTGAATAATATTAGTCGACTTGTTTTTCACCTCACAACTCTCTATCAACAAACCTGGAAATGCTGGAAGGGAAGGAATATGAACAACGTTGTTAAATTTACAAGTTGAATAATGATTTTTAAACTAATATCACAGTGAATGTTGTTTTATGTTGGTTGTTGTTTTACTTTCCTTATTTTCTTCGGACAGGTCCTAGGTGTCTGTTAATCCATGGGAATTTAGTTCATGGTACTACCTTATGTCACCGGAATGTCACGTACAAATTGGCAGGTACAAAGTGATAGGTACTAAGTGGCAGGTACAAAGTGCTAGTGAAGATACAGTGTATCAGCATAAGTAACATTTTTTTTATGTAAAATTCAGGATATCTGCAGTAATTCGGTTTACAATTGGTTACAAAAAAAATCATTTAAGAACGTGTTTCATAAAAAAATATCCTGTATTGTACTATTAAAAAAAACAAAAGAAGCAATTAAGAAATGTGATATGATACGATATGATATTATTAAGGAAATCTTATTTATTTCCATTAATCAAAGAAATCAAAGAGACAATATCTAAATAACAGAAAAACTCAATTTCATTTTATTACTTATTTCAATCACAGAAGGCGAAAAAAAATGTGATGTAAAATGTAATCCGGAAATATAATATTCTAGGTTGGTAATTAGATTGAATTAATTTATTAACTAAATATACATATTTTAAAAACTTCAACTATATACATGTTAACCTTTTATCAACTGTATAAGAAAAACCATACCAAAGAACAAGATAAAAAAAGCCAATATCGCTGTATGTGTGTATCTGGCGCTTATCACTAGGAGAAAAAAAAATCAAGAATCAGAAATGAAAAGCATATACGTAAATGCAACTTACCATTCACATTGAATGCACTTTAGAAAAAAAAAGTTTGAGGCAAACCTCTCACAAGAAATTAAAATTAACCTTATCGGTTCATGGTTCACAGGAGAAAGAAAGCTTATTTTTACTACTGGCTATTAAATTGCATATCCCTTTTCCTGTTCACATGCTCCGCTTCGAGAAAGAATTTACATATTGGTATTGTGTTCTTAATTTCTCTCTCTATAGGAGAGAAGAATTGAAATATTTGACCAATATCAGTGTATACTGATCCTCCCAACGGAGATTATCCGTCGCACATTAAATGTAAATATTTGCCTTTCAGCTGTGATCGGTGCTACAGGTTCTCGACGAGAATCACATGTTGGTAGGGAAAAAGGACTGGCTACTCGCCGTCCGGTAGATATTTAAATATTCCAATGATAGTGGCCAAATATAACGTTACATTCAGTGACCGGTGAGTAAACCCGTCACTTTCCTTATCTGCTTCTCCTGGGGGTCTATTCACTAACAGTGAAAGCTCCTACGAGAATAAACACTTATAAAGTGCGCATGCGAGCTCTCTCGAAATTGCAAATTATGATATAGCCCGCATGCGTACTTTATAAGTGTGTACTCTCGTAGGAGCTCTCATTGTTAGTTAATAGACCTCCAGGGGTTTAATATTTCATTGGTCAGCTCGGAGATCGACCAGGGGTTTGCTGTGATCCTGCTTTAGCACGTGTCTCCAGTACGACTGATGTTTAGTTTGAATCCACCGGTATGTACAACCACGTACAGCAGTTTTTGATATCCCAAATGAAGTGAATGCATTCTCAGACCCTAGCCTTGCTAAGGTGCCTTTTCATTTCCCACAATACCCTTGTTGGGTAGGGTAATGCAAGGGCTTCGAGGCTACGGAGCCCCGGTTTGAATTCCGATGGTTTCGCTTTTTCAATGATCAAAATAATTTAGCTCAAACATTTAACTTATATCAGTTTAAATTCGAAATCCATAAAACAGTTATGTTTAGCGAGACCGTATAAATTTTGTTACGCCACTGGTGTACACTTAATTGTTAATTACTGGTAATCTATTCAAGCGCCATAATAATAAAAATGTTGAGCGTAACTTTAGTTTCTCACGCAAAACTATATTTTCCATAAAATGACATGCATTTTATGATATCCACTGCCTACAAATATGTTCATTCAACAACTTGTTACACTCGCGTTATATGAAACATATTAGAGGGTGTTTTATAAAAATAAAACCAGACAACAGCTGTTGCTACTGCACCAACTAGCCACCGACGCAGGTGAAGCCGATGTGCCTCGGTCCGTACCACATTACCTCCCCAGGCAATATTCTCCGGTTATTGTCCTTTTTTCGATACACCCTCGGTCCCACAACAGCTTCCTCTATACAAATAATCTTTTCGCCGGAGTTGATTCACTTTATTTTTTTTTGCTTTTTGTAATTTAACGTTGATATTTTATATTGTTTAACAAAGAAGATAGACTTTATTTTAAATATAGATAGATGGTCAAAAGAAAAGTGTCATTGTTAACAATTTGGAATTTTTTCATTGAGCCAATATTTCATTTGACTTTTACTTTCGATATTGTAAGTATCTTACATACATTTTGGAATTGGCATAGTCCATTCATTTAATTTTTTACTTTTGGTATTGTAAGTTTCTTACAGACATTTTGGAATTGGCATAGTCCATCCATTCAATTTTTTTCTACTTTTGTACATTGTAAGTTTCTTACAGACATTTTAGGATTTGCATAGTCCATTCATTTAACTTAGCTTTGTGTACTGTAATATTCTTACATACATTTTGCAATTGGCATAGTCCATCTCTTAACTTTGACTTGTGTATTGTAATATTTTTACATACATTTTGAATTTGGCGTGGCCCATTCATATAACTTGACGTTTTGATGTAGATATGTATAGGTACTATCTATTTCTTATTTCTTTTTTTTGTATAACCTTAGGTACATTTCATATATATTAGTCACGAATATATAATATTGTGGTAAGTTTGGGAAATTGTTTTCTTTATTCCTATCTCTTTGCTAGGTTTGGGATAGGACTGGTACTTTTATTGAGCAGAGACCTAGCTGGCGCCCATATTTGAAGATTCCGGAATTGTGAAGTTTGACTCACTCCCTCTCGCTGACTAAGTTAGTTGAAGGCCTGTAAGGTTGTCACCGGAACAACTGGACTTACCTGTAACCCATACGTCGTTTTTCCTATCGACCAATTCGGCTGATGCGATAGTTAATTTGTTCATTGTAACATTCCTGTGAATAGAGCCTACTCCCATAGTGGGGATAGTCAATCAGACACGTCCAACGCTGACTGCCCAAAATTATTCTTCGCTCTCTTTCAAGTAGTTTTTCTCATATTTTCCTTGTCGTATTTGTGTAAAGCGTATGTCGCGATAAGACTTTTCGCAACCTGTATGAAAGATCTATTGTAGTTACCCCTTACTTCTAGTTAATTCAAAGAAAACGAAAACTCATGTACTCCAAAAATGTCCGGCAATAATTCAAGCACTGGGAAGATTACAAGTGAAAATAACCACCACCAGGATTCGCAGCAATAACCAACTGCAACTACCGATGGCAGACACACTTATATGTAGGTACTTTAATTCGATGTAGAAGTCTAGCTTAGATTGATTTTATCATCAATGTGTCTGCGTATTATGTGAATGTATCTTCTCGCACTTTCATTGGAAAAGATCTGAACAGTTCTCTTAAAGGCGAGATGTTGGATTCAAAACAAAGTGTATTCTTATTCATCTAGTCTGTATAATGATCGAAGTCCACAATAATTACTTGAAAACAACTAATACTGCATAATGAAGCAATTACTCCTTGAATGGAAAGTGTCTTCCAATCTTCCAAACACTCATTCATTACACGTCAAACAAGTACTAGACACAAGTATTGGCACATAAAACCGAAGGGAAGAAATCTTTCGGTGATTTAATGTTATCCAAGTATTGATTGAACCCGTATATATTGTGTTAATAGCGTTGTGGACTCACCCCTTGGTGTCACTTAGGGGACGGAATCTAACGGGAACGCAAGCGGAATGAAAGTCTTATATTTCGATCTAGGAAAATTGTATCTAACGCTAACGAAAATTATAAATATAAAGGAGAATCGTAAAAATTGGAGGAATCGTATTTTTCTTTTCTTTTTATAGCTCATTTTGCCCACTGTCTATTCTTTTTTATCGGTTCCAATATCAATTTCTAATCAAATACGATTAGAATTAAACAGATAAGATCACACCCATAGAGTAATAAATAAGAGAGGTTTTAAAACATATGGAAGAAACTGGCACAAAGTTTGTGCGCAGCCAGTAGAGCACGGCGCTTTACAGCAACTAACTGAACTAACAAACCCCGCCTCCCTCTACACAAAAACCAAACTTTTCATTTTTAGTATCATTTCAATTTGAGGTTAGTCGTTGTTATTTGAGAATTTATTTTTATTTAATCTACTCATTGGCCCTTCTGCAAAGAAATTAATTATCTTTATCATTGGTACCTACTAGTATCACAGCATTTATCATCACTTATCATAGGTAAGATAAAAAATTAGATTTTTTATCCTAGCCGTTTGAGGTTGGGTTTTCGTAATAGAAACATTATTTGTAATTTTATTGTTTTTTTGCAGACAAGGACGAAGGATTACCAGAAATTTGTAACCCAAACCAAAGAATATGTCTGTATGTAGTTGCTAGATATATTTATTTCAATGTAATTTAGGATGTCATTGTAGGTACCTATTACTTATGTGAAAAAGTGCTTTAATATTTTGAACACTGTATTTGTGTGCTTGCTCTGTAATATTGGTGTGTGTTTCAAGCTGCCAAATTGTTTAAATGGGTACGTCAATTGAATAACTGCAAAAAATTATACAAATAAGAAGTTTTTTTTTAGTTCTCTGATCTAGATATTAAACGAAGTCATAAATGATTTGAAATAATGAACTTTACTTATTAAAAATAAAAGGTGTTATTTGCGTGAAGATCGCTTTGTTAAAAATAATTTTACAGACTCATTTAGTTTGACAAAATTTGCACCTCCTTTCTAAACGTCAGAGTACAATTTCCATCCCAATTCAAATTCAGGTAGGTATTGACTGTTTTTGTATGTTATTTTGGATATCTTATTGTATGAAAGATGTTGAATTAATAATATTATATTTTCATTTTCTAACTTGCAAAGGGTTTTTTCATTCTCCTACCGTAATTCCCTATAATATTATTCTAATACAATATTTGCAGCTGGATTATTTAGCACAATAATGTTATTTCTTAGTCTTTGAAGACTTGACTTGAAAGACTGAAAAACAAATATTGAAGTGCAAAATCATTCAATTGCAAATATTGTACAATATTACGCGTACGCTGAAAGCTTGAAAATTCGAAAAGCGCGCGTCTTGAGTGCTAGTTCGTACCAGTAACCAAGGTAGGCGCTAGTGATAACTTTGTGCCACAAAACACTACACGTTTAACATCTCTCTTATTTTATCACTCTATGATCACACCCATTTTTTAGTTGGAACTAAAAATTTCAGTCCGAATTAAACTTATTTAATTTCTATAAATTTTCACCCAGATGCTCTGGCATGGAACTGAATTTCTAGTCAATGTTTGATTGATTAATTGATCGGTTGATTAATTGGTTAGACACCACCAGTCAGAGGCTTCGAGACCTCGGCACCTCAGCCTTTATGCTTTTAGTGCTCTTGGTTATACCTTTTCTGTTTTCTGTAGCCTTTATCAGGCTCAACGGTCCTCTCACTAGGCTCTTCTTGGAAAAATTCTCCCTTGGGTATTCTAGTCATAGGAGTTAATATATTCAATGAGTGCTTTACATTCGAAAATAATGTGTGAGAGCACAAACGACCTTTGCGTATAGTTCTTTTCAATATCTTAGAAACTGATTTGACTTGACTTAGGCTTGAGATGCAATAAAACCATAAAACTTTTTGGATTTACCGTGCAGAATCGCACCATACTTGATGAAAAAGAAAAAGTACTAAGTAAATCATAATAAGAATTATCCAAAAGTCTTACATAATTTTCAGGTAATAATTTATAATTCGCCAACGAAATAAATACCACCCTGTCACGGCTAATATTTTTATGGCTTTATTGCATGTCACTATCCCATCTCAGGTCAGGTCAGTTTCCTAGATACTGAAAAGAACTATACCTATGCATAGTGGACTGCAAATAGAGTAATTAAAATTAACTTCACGGAGGGTTTGGATACTGGTGCGTGCTATTATTAGAATTACTTACGAAGATTAGGAGAAGAAAGAATTGAAAAACTTATTTCCTGGAAATTTCTAAGGAAAATTGAAGAAAACATGCTCAGAAGAGCACAGCACTGTTATTATTTTTGCTGATGTCGCAGTAATTTTAGCTCATGCAGTGTGAAGTCTACACTCCGCCTAATCCTAAGGCTTTGACCCTTTGACCGATATTGATGTTCAGATATTGTTATGTGCAGCTTCTTCGCGCATACGACTGCAACTTCTACACTTCTAGTGGGTTCCACTAATGTGAAATGGAAGTCTACTTAAAAATGAAGAAATTTTTTTATTTACAGAATCTCGCTTCAATTCACGGTATCAATTTAATTTTGACGTCGAATGGCTAATAAGGTATGTTACATTTTCTGTTGTGTTATTTGCTAATTTTATTTAATAAATGGAAAAAAGGTATTTGTTATTTGTTACAATACGGTGTGCTGTTCTTTATTTCATTAAATATCTATTATTCGCGTAATTTTTGATTTAAAATCATAAATGTAGGAATAAAAAAGCTCTTCATTACGCATGAAAGACGATTCGTGAAATAAATTGGCAAATAAACCAAAATAAGTTTTTTTTGGACATAAAAAGTACATTTATTTCAGAGTTCTAGAATGCATACCTAATTTCCCAACAACGCATGGCAGTTTATCAATTGTGACAAGAAGGCGCACGGGTTGGTTCGTTCCTATAATCTCAACAGTGTTGCCGATCTACATAATATATAACAGACAGTGAGACGGACGAGCTTAACGGATTAACTCAAATAATTAATCAGAAACAGAGTAGAGAGAACCGACAATTAAAAAAGTCATAAACGTGTTTTATTTGAGCATAAAACTGTTAAGCTGTGGTCACAAAAAAATTAAGAAACTAAACGAAAAGGAATCAAAAGGATTATGAAACAAATAAAAACGGCATTGTAAGGCTTCTTCAAACCAGATTAAAAAGTGTTACACGAAGAACAGCAGGCGGAAATTTATTGAGAAGAAGAATATAAAAATAACTGTAAAATTGAATATTATAATAAAGTGAACTCGTTATAAGATATATATCACAAAGAATAAATTCACCGGCGATCAAATAAGAAAGCGTAAGCTCCACTTAACAATTGGATAAATACTACAGAAATTTAATTAACAATTTCGGCATTTATGTCGTCTACATTCGAAACACGAATAATTGGATTGTACCAGTCGTCAGTCGATCTCGAGGACTGCTATTCAAAATCAAATCTCATCATCAAAATTATTTGATTGTTTTCCAAAATATATACCATAAAAACCAAAACATTTTGACATGTGCTTAAATAACTCTTTTCTGCGTTAATTAAGGTTAAAAAAATTAAAACCGCTTAGACCAAATCAATGTGGAAGAGCTAGACGATTATTGAAGTGAAGAATAGTCCCCTTGTTGGTAATTATTTTTCATACCCTCACTGCAAAAAAATTGGTTGTGTTCTTGGAAGATCCATACAGAGAATTACAATGTTTATTGCTTGAATTTTTTCTATTTCTGTAAGTTTGCTTTCTAGTCCAATTTCCTTCAGAATGAAAATAAACGATTTATTTTGTAATTTTACTTTTTTTTACTACACGACTATCGAAAAAGATACATAACAAAACTAACTAACCGCTCAGTTAATTAACCCAGCTAAGATTACTTGTCTTTATCATAAGCAAAGGTTTAGTTTCGAATAGTTACAGCATCAGGTTATCTGGCATATTCAGATTTCTGCTGCACTGTAAACAACGTTTCAGGTGGAATCTAATATTTAGCTTTGTCCTTTTTTCTGTTATTTTTTTGGGAATCAAACCACAATAATGAACAGCAGATATTTAGCTTTGTGTCCAGTGAACCACGGACAACTTTTTATATTACCCGCCTTCATGCGCACAAACTCATTTCCAATGTTACCTTCGGACGCATACCAACTCGTGCCCACTAATCCCTTAAAAGGTACAAGAGTAAAGGTCTCAATAATCTGTATACCTAACTCGTGCTCGATTGAAAAATTTACCTGTTCAAATTACCATCCCATCTATAGCAACAGGTATTATTGTTAAATTGGGTTTTCCTGAAGTACTTACTAGAAAGGATTTTGACATTACATACCATTTGTTTTTTGTTTATTGCGAGATAAAAAAGAAGACACCTACAAAAAATTATTTCGTAAATTAATT